>BCKM01000023.1:154265-197025 GCA_039545415.1 Udeniomyces megalosporus | reverse complement strand
GGGGGGGAGGCATCATGAAAGTCAACGAACCTAAGATTTTAGCCGTTCCTACACCTTTAGCCATCCCAGCGAAACGGGTATCGAGTAATCTCATGATACCACATCTCTCTGCGCAATCGGGTGAAACTGATGAAGAAGAGGATGGAAACAAGATTGAAATCGAAAACAGGGAGGAGAGGAAGGAAAGTAAAGTAACGATCATCAGGATTTGAGCCGATGGCAGATGCAAAGAGAAAATCAAGAGGAAACAAAAGAAAAGGAGAAGAAGAGAAGAAGAGGAAGAAGAAAAAGAAGAAAAAAAACGGGTTGGTAAACCCAAGAGTCAAAAAGAATACTGAACTGATGGTTGATTGAGCGCCAGAATCGACGAAAGCTTTCACCCTGTGACCGTTAACTTCGACGTCGATATAAAGCATGGTGACTGAGGCGAAAGTTTCTGGACTATGTTCCATTGCGTGCTCCATCTGTTCTTGAACGTGCGCTTGACGGATGATTTCGGCGATTTTGGTTTGAGCCTTTTGTGTATGTACGTGTGTGTGCGTGTGCGTTTGGAGAGAGCGAAGAGAAATGGGTGTTAGGAGACGTAAGATCAGCGAAGGGGCGGGGGCGGGGAGGATGAAGATGAGAGCCTAACCTCGACGTCGAATGGATCGGCTTCTAATCGATCATACATTTCCTGTTCCTGAGCTTTCGCTAGCATCATCTGTCAAGCGAGGGGTTGATCGATCAACCTCAGGTGGAACGATCGTCACGTTTTGGGATCATATCTGATTGTGTAGTGGTTGGCTTTCCGATACTGACCTGTTGAAGTTGTTGACGTTGAGCGGGAGTATATTGCTGCTGATGCTGAGCAGTTGGTTGAGATGCCGATGAAGATGAAGACTGAGAGCTACCAGACATTGACCCCTTCCTGTTGAGAGAGATCAAGACCTCTTCTCCCCATCCGAAATACTCAAGTGACTTGTCGTTCTCCTTGGCCTCTTTGCCTTGACAAAGCCAAACTTGTTCATCGGATGGGATACCACACTATGAGCGATGAGGAAAGGATGATTAGTGATGGTTGTGGACGTTATTCGGGAGGGAAGCTAGTTGGGTCGAACTTACATCTTCGGCGAGCAGAGCTTTGGTGTCGTTGAGAGTCATGTCGGGGAACGTTTCGAGGAAGAAAGAAGCTCCGTCATGTGTGAAGAAGGTGAGTTTCATATCGAGGACAAGGTGGAAGATGGGGAGCCAACGGGGGTTCCACGCACGATCTGTTGCGGTCTGTGACGCCAAACAAATGAATCAACGATGATGGTCTCGTAACCCTTTTCATCACTTCTCGTTCACATTATTCTCAACGTATACTGCAATCACCATGTATATCACATCAGAACTCGATCTGCTGTCTAGATCCCCAGATGTCACCTTTCGCTTCACATCCAAGTTCCTCCCAACTTATCCAGCTCCCCGTCTTCCCATTTCGAACCCCCCCACTGCTGACCTTGCTCCTAACCCATTCTTTGAGCATCCTCTTGTCTTCAAGACTACCTTCTCCACCCGAGATCCACCACATCGAATCCCACCACTGTGTCAGGAGCTTCTTTTCTCCCCCATTGTAGTGCAAAACGACAGGAAGGTGACCGGTGAATTTGTTGTAGCCAAGTTTCTCGGGGTATCCGTTCTTGATACCGTTCGATGAGGTGTAAGTAGATGGATGTTCAAGGTTGGTCGGACCAGGATGGAAGACGATATCCCTCTCCGAGTACGTCATCGTCTGGAAAAGTTGAGATTCGAAATCTGGACTTAGGGAATGTCGAGAGTTGTGCTCGGGGGTGGAAGTGGTGTTATGGTAGAGTGTCATGAAAAGTTGCTGGTCTCCGAGTCCTTGGTTTCGGACTTTGTAAAGATCGGACAAAGCGGAATAGAGCGGAACAAGGAGAGAAGTTGGGGAAATAATCGTCCCCGAGTTGGGCCATCTGGGTCGATTCAAGTAGTATGTGTGGTCCTGTTGAGGATCCAAGAGAAAGACGCATCGAGAAGGTTCAACTACAGCCCTAAGTCATTTGGTCGAGTAGCTTTGGGGAGGAGAACGTGAAAGGACGTACGTGTTTGAGTTCAGCTCCAGTATCGGTATTTGGACCGTAAAGTAATTTGGGGAGAGTACTCTCAGGAATATGAGTACACTCCTCTGGGTTGGGTGGAGGAGGCCAGCATCTACAAGAAGAAAAATGAACAAAAAAAAACAGGAGGAACTCCCGATCCAGATCAGCAATCTTTCTGTTCCCACTGCTCAAAGCCACAAAGTAAGTTGATCAAGGCTTGAGCGGTTGTCTACGAACCTTTTGTCGGCTCCAATGACTACTCGATCAGGGTCCTCCATCTATTCATCAGACCCGAACGGAACAAGCTTTCGATTAGATGATGCGAAGGGTTGATATCACCCCGCTATCGATCACGACTATACGTACGAATCGTTCGACCAACACTGAGGGAGGTTGTTGGAACCAAACGTCGAAAGCGTCCACCATGAGGATGAGATCGTTCGGATCTGTGACGTTGTGTTGGATGTAATCGCTGACGCCTTCGATCTGTGAGGGATGTGGGACAGGTTCAGCACGATCGATCGAGGACGACTAGATGTATGACGAGATCGTTTAGATCTCGATATGATTGAGTGCGCGAGTCGGACGACGAGACGAAGGGAGAGGGCCGAGGTCAAAGCCAGGTTGCTTCTCTTCTCTCCTCTTTCACCATTCCTAGTCCTTCCACCTGTCCTAGATGGGTCTGGATGAGAAAAGTGGGACGGGAGAAGCCTCACCTTGATAGCCCTAGCCCTCCCACCCTCGGCTTTGACGCCCCAGTTGATAAGGATAGGTTCGTAATCATGAAGGAGAGCTGTAGCCAACGTCTTGCAAAAGAGGTCGGTCGCGTGTGTGGCTGGAAGTAGGAAATGAAGACGAGGAAGCTTGGATCGAGAGGAGGACCGGGATCTCCGGAGGAGAGAGGTAGGTGATGGAAGGAAGGCAGAGACGAAGAAGATGAGGAGGACGAGGGTAAGGCAGAACCGGATGGGAGACTTCATGATGATGGTTGTTGGTCTGAGGATCTCGTTGGGAGAGGGATAAGAGTGGATCTCACATCTGAAGGGGACCTGTAGACCCCTGAAGAGTCTTGGAAAGGGAGCTAAAAGGAAGCCTCAGGGGGTTTCGGAACAGGGGGGCCGGAGGGGGATTGATTCCGGCCCCAGGGAGATTTCGCACGAGCCAGATAAGATATCGTCCCCCTGATCCTTCTTCTGCCTTGTCCCACTGCTGTCGTTCCCAGAATATTCCGTCTGACTGGACAATGTATACCAACGACATCAACTGCTTATCAAGACACCCATCCCTCGAGTCAGACGCCTTGATCCGTCGTCGAACACGTAGATCGCGAATGTTTCGCCTCAGGTCGTCGGGAGTCGGGACTCGGGACTCGGAACACCGTTTCTTTTCCTCAGGCTCCGATACACCGTACGTTCTTGATCAAGTATCACTTACTCGTCTGCCACCACCACCACCGTCTGTCCGATCTGCCTCAATATCCACAAGGATCTGACCAAACAAGCGACGCCGTGGCGTCTTCTTGATTCATGATGCTGGCTCAGACTCATGATGAATGCTGTTCTCTTCTTGTATCTAGTGAACTCTTCAGACGGGTTGCTCTGCCAGGTCGGATTGTTCCAAGACCGGAAGAATACATGGTTATCTAATGCCGAATCTTTTCCTCAATCGGATTCGTCTGCCTGACCCATCAAGTTTCATCGTTGCCGTGAAGCTGTCGATCCGACTCTCGAGTATTTCTGTGAGGCCCGACTGCACTCGGCTTGCTTGAGACTTTGCCAAGTTTCTATGAGGATGTGAACAATGTTGTTAACGGTAACCAAACGAATGGAGTGAGAAGAGGAAGAGGAATTTACCAGCTTGGATTCGTAAAACCCTGGGGGACGACGAGCTCTTATCATCGTTGCCTTCCTCTATCCCATGTATATCCCATTTTCCTCACCCTCCAGAGCCGGCTAGTCTTGGTCTTCCTTTCGTCACTTTCTCTTGCCCATCAAATCCTCGAGCCCGCTGATCAAATCCGGCGCCTCAGTCTGGACCTTGGGAGTTTGCTTTGGTATGATTCCTTCATGGGCCTGGCTTGGTAACTGAATCGAATCCACGTGGAGGAAAGCGAATAGGGTTAGATAAGATCTCAATGTCCGTCAGAAGGAAGAAATTGAAGCAAGGTGAATTCGGGACGTAGACCAACCTTTCTTTCCCCAAACCCAAGCGTTCTTTCGATCCCCGCCATCAACTCTCGATCCTCTTCCTTCTGTCTCTCATTCTTCTTCTTCGGCTTCCGATCTCCACCGTTCAGAGTCTGCTTGGAGGAGCGTGAGAGTGCGTTGACGGATGCGACTCGAGCTTTGTCTGCTGAGGAGAGACCGAAGGGATTGGTGGTCGAAGCGGAGGAACGGGCTTTAGATGAGGGTGATTTGGATGATTTGGGTTTCTTGTTTTGGTTAGATTTGTTGGATTGGAGCGATCTAGGGGTTGGCATGATTGACAGTTGGTTGATCGAGTATTTGGGGATGGCGTTCAAGCAATTTCAAGGGTTGAAATCGCCAACTTCCCTTGGTTGACCTCCACATAATCCGCCGCCAGCCTGACTGACTGCGTTCTCCACAGTCTCTCTCACCTCACCATCCCATACAGTCCATTCAAATACGAACAACATTCCCCACCAACCTAACGAAACGAACCATGTCGATCGTCCCTTTCAGTCCGAGACTCGCCTTTCCCTACGCCAATGCCCGAGCGAATTGGCATCCCGGTCACATGGCCGCCTTCATGAATGAGGTCGCCACAATCTTACCTGACATCGACATGGTCATTGAATGTCGTGACGCTCGTCTTCCATTGACGTCGATAAACCCGAAACTGGAAGAACTCACGGATCAAGCTTGGGGTAGAAATTGGAGGGAAGACCAACTCGAAGCAAAGAGGTTAGGTGGGATCGCTCCACCGACGGAAGGCGAGGGATCGGTTCGAGGTGGCGTTTGGAGAGGGAGAAAGAGGTTAAAGCTGGTCGTCTACACCAAGAGGGATTTGGCTGAGGAAAGGATGGAAAAGGTGAGGGGGTTTTCCGCTTTGTTTCTTTTTTGCTTCTGTGAAAGATAAAAGGCGTCCTACGCGTTGGCAGAAGGGTTCTCACGAACAAGGGGAACCCAATCGATGAAGGGAGACGCTGATCTTCAACCTATCACGTTCTTGCTCTCACTTCGTACTTTAGCCTTTGATTGCGGCCTTCGCAAGACATGCACGTCAAAAGATCATGTTCCATTCCTCAGGTGATCGATCAAGTGCAAAGAAAATCGTTCGCCAAGCGGTAGGTCAGTCTCGATTTCCTCTCCATCTGTTCATGCGGCATCCTCGGTTGGTTCAAAGTCTTTATCGGTACAAATCTCATATCGCAGTCTCATGTTATCTTGAACCCTTTTCCCTGCTTCCTCGGGATGAATCTAACTCATTCTCCTTCTCCGACTTCTTGTCCCCTTTGTGGCCCTTTTTCTTATCGCGACTAATCAATTCAGAATTCGCCAACGAAAACCAAGCTTCCCTGCTTAACATGAAGATTCTCGTTCTCGGATTACCGAACGTTGGCAAGTCGACTTTGCTGAATGCTCTTCGAGACGCTGGAAAGAACGTCAAGAAAGGTTCGTCTGTCGTCTTGATTGATGTTTCCTCCCGGGGCTGATCCTTGCTTCGCAACTTCATTCCATGTCGGGCGGACCCTGTCGTTAACGTTCTGATCATATCTTGATCCGACATCGACACTCTACGCTCGTCTACCTTGATCCTCTTCCTCGACGATCTCTAAACTTGGTCCAATTAGGGAAAGCATTCCAAACCTCTAACATCCCCGGTGTCACCAAGAAGTTCACTGGATGCGTCAAGATCAACGAATCACCCACTATCTACGCATATGATGCACCAGGAGTCATGCCTCCTTTCCTGGGTAAAGGAGACGAAGGTACCGAGAAGATGTTAAAGATAGCGTTGGTCGGTCAGTCTGTGAAGTTTTTTTTTAATAATAATATATATGCAAGGGCAACGCATCATGAAGCGAGATCGGTGTGCTAATCTTTATGATGGTTCGTTTCCTAGCTGGTATGAAGGGTAACCTCGTTCCGGATGAAATGATCGCAGAATTCCTACTACATCAGCTGAATCTCAGGATAGCAGAGACGGACGCTCTTCCTTTAGGTCATCCGGATCGACGTACATACCTGGATTCCGCTTTGTCTGATGAATCTTCTACCTGCTTCAGATTTGTGCTGACCAACTTCATCTCTCCCCCTCCCCTCCCTCCCCCCTTCTCTTTGTATTAAACTCCTCTATTTATCATCCCCTTCTCTAGTCATACCTTTCTACTACGGTCTTCCATATTCACCTGAGCTTCACCAACCCACCAACGACTCTCGTCTCTACCTCACTCACCTCGCCCATCGAATTGGTGCTCTTCGACCAAAACATGTTCACAATGGACTTGACCTAGAACGTTCCGCTGCTTTCCTCCTCAGTCATTACCGATCAGGTCGATTAGGTCGATGGACTTTGGATGACCTCGAACAAAAAACCGATCTTTACTTGGACCCTGAGTTCAGTTGGAAACCTGAAGAAGAAGGGAAACCAAGTTGGTTGGAATTAATAGATAAACAACACATGAAGTTGTTATTACCTCCACCGAAATCGTTGATTTCAGATTCATCTTTGTTCGATCCTAAATCACCACCTTGGGCTCCACCTAACCCTCACCATGCCAATCAACCTTCACCTTCCGATTTACGTATCACTCGTTACGCACCACCTCTCCTTCCACCATCGAATCTACATGAACAAGTCTCAGAAGCCGTTAGGAGGTATTACTTTGGTTCGGAAGAGAGGGAAGGTCAAATCTCGAGAAGTCAAGAAACCAAGATGAAGTTGATCGAGATGAAGAGTGGAGCTAGGAGGATTAAAGCTGAGATGATCTTAGAGAGGCAGAGAAGGGTTGGGTTAGCTCAGAGGAAGGGTGAAGGTGCTTTGGATGGGAAGATTCCGAGGAGACCTAAGGCTATCGCAGGTTAGGGGAAGGGTGTAGAGGAAGGCAGATGGAATGGGGAAGGATTGAAAAACTTTTTTTTTTTTTTTTCCTTCTTTCAGATCAATGACCCTTGGTGTTATATAATTTGTTTCCAATTTTGTCCTCCTTGAAGATGATCAAGTCCCTGTTCAAGAAGTCAGATGAAGAGACGAAACTGTGGTCGATCGAGTTTTTCATTATCATTATTCTTTACTTTATCCAGACGAAACACGAGTGTGGGAAGAGGAAGTCAAGAAGGAAGAAAAAACAAACCCCCTCTTTATCAAATGAACCAAAGAAGAAAGAAAAGAATCTAAAGAGCCGAAAAAGAAAACGAAACAAGCAAAATCATACATACACCTCCACCCGTACGTCCTCAAATCGTCTTTTCACAGAGAACGCAAAAAAAAAAACGAAGAGTTGCAAAACGAACTGGTTCGCCCAAGCGATCAACAACAACAACGACAACAAGAAAATCTCACCCAATCCTCAAGGGATTTTCTTTTCTTATCATCCCTCTAAGACACGTAGTAAAGAGCCACAGCGCTTAACGCCGTACTAGATATGAACCTGTGACGAGCAGACGATGTTACGCAGGGGATGGGAGGATGATTCCATTTTTTTTTGGAAGCAAGATTCGGAAGGCAGAGAGTTCAGGTGAGTTTTTTTTTTCTTCTTTTGTTTTTCGCGACTCCAACCTTCCCTCTCTCCTCTTCTCTCTCCTTGAACGTCTCGCGAGAGGCGCCCAACTTCCTACGCATACAAGGTCGATAACATCTCGTGGCAACTGACCCCAGGAAGGTACGAGCATGAAGAGATATAGAGAATGACGGCAAAAAAAAAAAAAAAAAAAAAGAAAACCAAAGGTAGAACTTACATGAAGACGTACTGAGCCAAAAGGAAGGCAGCGAGGGTGTTACATTTACCCTCAGGAGCTGCGAGTTGAGTGACGACAAGTTGATTGACAGCTGCTGGGGAACCCGACTGTTCACCATGAAATTGTTTCGTTCTTAACATCATTTGTTTCGGGGGAAGTATTGAGTGTTGTAAGCTGTAAACAAACGATGGGGCTTACGAGGAGCATAGCGACGAAAGAGAGAATTTTTTGATCTTTTGGATAGAGAGATGTGTGATTCGAAAGGCTTTGAACCTTGGTTTACACGAACGGTCATCGAAGGAAGATATACATATAGAGATGGAAAGGAAGAGATGAGCAGGAACCTCGAAATGAATCCTTGATCTGATTCTCAGGCAGTGGGTGTTTTTTTTTTTTTTTGGTACTAACGAATACGACGCCAATGACTGGGAGGACGATCATCTTCGTGCAAACGGTCGCTAGGATAGCACCGTAAGGGAGGGAAGACCAAGGTTTTGGAACCGTGAGGCGAGCGAAGGATGAGCCGAGAAGGATGAGAGCTCCCGGTACAGTGATGTTACCGACGAAGACGGCCGTCTGTATCGGATAAAAAAAAATCATACAGGATTGGTTGATTGTATCCAAGGATTTTCTTCTTCTTTCTTCTGCAAGAAATGATGGAATTCTTACGTCTTGAATGAATGCCAAAGCAGGTCTTCCATCTGGAGCTAGTCTGATCCTTCCACCTGACCAACCCTCAACGTTCGGTACGAATAGTGCTTTGAGTGGTGGGGAGAGTGCAATGATCAAAGCCGTGACGAGTGTTGCTGTGACGGGTGTTATGAAGAGTGAGATGTATTGGACAATAGTCGAGAAGAAAATCATCATGGGAGTCTTGGGTGATGGTGGGTGTGGACTGGGAGAATAAGGCATGTCGTCTGCGATCGAGGAGAGGGCTTGTTGCGGATGCAAGTGAGGAAGAGAGTTGGACGGATCGATGGACTCAACGAGAGCTGGCGAGGTCTGTCGTGTCAGTTGATCCATTGCCAAGAGGGATGTTGAATGTTGTTGTGGTCGTTGAGAAGTCGATGCAGTCGACGCCTTGTCCAGGAGTGAAGATGTTCTTCCTTTGGTCAACTCTTGGATATAAGATGATTCCTCCATCCGATCTTCTCCATCATCCAAACGGCTCGGCTCATTGGCGTCTTCCTCCTTTTCTTCCATCCTCTTGCCGTCTCTGTTCTTCAAGGCATCGACCTGGCTTTCCTTCACACACGAAGTTGACCCAAGCTGGATGTCTCCATTCTCCACCTGCTTCAAATTCCCCTCCCTCTGGTTGGTTTCGTCGCCGATGTCTCGCACACTTCTCAATTTACGTGAAACCCATTGAATTCGACGAGCCCAACGCCGCTTGATGATCTCTCGTTGACTTAGAGATGGCGAGGAAGGATTTGGATTGGTCGGATCGGCGATATAATCCCAAGCGCACATGCGAAACGTCCCCTGTCAAAATTAAATTTAGCAGAATGGTGACAGGTGGATATACTGCGTGAATGACAGTTTTCCGTCAAAGGGTTGAACGGCTGCTGAGTGAGAAGACTGACGCCGAAAAAGATAATGTTGTAGGTCTGGGATATGATTATAGAATTGAATCACGTCAGTCGATGCCTCAAAAGTACGAGAAAGTTGAGCAAGTTAGATTTACCATGATAAAGATGGCCACGTATCCTGATAGAATACCAACGAAACTCAGCCATCTCGAGCCATACGTGATAATTAGGTCAACTTGGTGGATATAAGGTCGCTCACCGATGCCCAGAGCAGGATCAGTCGACGGATCGAAAGGTTCGCCTGACGCCATCGCTTGAACGATCGCCTGAAGATGCAAACAAGGTGACTGTGAGCTCAGTACGAGGGTTCCGTGTTGTCAGAGGGATGAATCGCGATTACAGTTGGTGCGTTTCCCCAGTTGGAGAGAGCAGACATGATTAAGATTCCCCACTGAAAATCAGGGGGAACCCAGAAGATTTCTCTCACAATGAGACCCATGACGAGACCTGAGGCGATGTAGAAGAACGCAGTCATGAGGAGAGGACCGATAGAGGCGACGTTGGAAGAGTTGAACGAGGGGACGATCGAAGAAAAGATGAGGCATGGCAAGGCGAGATTCTGTGAAGAAAGGATATCAAGAAGGGTTGACTCAACGGGATCTGGTAAGTAGGTGAATATGTTTGGAACAAAGAATCTTACTGACAAGGGTGATCTGAGAGAAACCTTTGGACGCGGCAGGCGGGAAGAGTCCTTTCCTGGTCAATATGTATCCACACGATATCTGAGTGATGAGAAGCGAGAGAGACGGGGGAATGACGTTAAGTATCCCTGGAATGGATGCGAACGGAACGAAAAGATGGAACGAGACAAACGGTGAGAGCCATCTTGAGCAAGGGGACCAGACTCGTCCAGATAAGTTGACCTGCTGAGGCTGTCATGAGTCTAGAAGGAGCTTCAAGTTGCTGGTAGTCAAGGAGGGACAGGATTCCCGACAGAGGCGAGTCAGGAGGAAGGGCTCCCTCGATTGTTCTCCCGGACGACGGTCCGAACCCTCGAATCGGTTACCAGTTCCGATGGCTTTTTCCCTTGGCGGATTAACCCTTGTTTTCTTTGGTATACTAAACATATACCGACTCGAAATCACCCCAGAGCCAGAGCCATACAACAATTACTTAGGCGATATCTTGTACGTTTGGCCCATTGGTCTCTATCCGTTCGACTAGACGAGCTGTCTTTTTCGAGCTCGATCCTAGTACGTGCCTCTGTGGTAAGTCTGAGGTCGAGATGATGAGTGAAACGTCAAGGAGGATGTATTCCGGGAGCCTCTTCTCAAGGCGGGGAAGATATGTTACGTGACAGATGACGTTTGCGGCTCGAGGGAGTTCAACTCAGGAACTGCGAGGACGACAAGACCGAATTCCTGGAAGAACCTCCATCTCTCCTCCATACCTTCCCTTCCCCTTCCCCATGACAGCAGCTCACTCTGAGCTAAGCTCTCCAGTCACCACCAGCTTATCCGATCACCCTTCCGTCCATCAAGCGAGCCATGTGGTGACTAGCGCCGGTCCAGCCACAGCGGTTCAATCCGCCGATGGCTCCTACGACAACCCAAATTCTCGTCGCGTCATCGCAGAGGCTCATCCGCCATCACACCCTCTAGTTCAGACTCCAGCTCAGGACGTAAGAGCCCCCGTCCAGGTGCCGGTCCATGACGTTGCGCACCCCCCAGTCACGACGGTCCAACACCAGCAGCAACAAGCGATTCCCGTCGCAACCACCCCCATTGCTGTCGAACAACCTGTCGCTGTTCCAGCTTCAAATCATACCATCCCCATCGCTCATATAGCCAATGCGCAACCTTCTGCTCCAGTCGCCCAGGCTGTTCCTGCTTCAGTCGTCGTCCCTGAATCAATCACCCCTTCCACCCACGCAGCTTCTACTCCGGTTTACCATCCAGATGAGCACGCCGAATCATCCCTACCCTCAACAGAAGCTCACCCCATCCAAGAGATTCCCAGAGTCAATCCGGACGTCATCGAGCCGATTAGTGTACCGACCCGAGAACGGGAGGTCGAAAAGATTGCCGCTGAGAAGCGAGAGATTCACGGAGCAGAGCCGATGGGGACTGTCGTCAAAGGCATGGAGGACGATCGAGTCTGGGCCATGCTTAGGAGATTTGACAAGGCGAGTGCCATAGAAAACGAATGATGGTTCATGTGATTTGACAAGCTGACACGTCCAACTTCGACATCCCTGACTTGTGTGCGTCCCTTCGTCGTAATCATCTACACCGTTAGCAAATAAACCACGTTCTCTCTCCGCCGCACGATCTGCCAATTGGAGAACCTGACCTTCGGCGATCCCCACTTCCAACCGTCCCGTACAATTCTGACCTTGTGCGATCGAACGTCGAGCGACTCTACGCATCTGGAGGCATTAGTGGGATCCGGTTCGTCAGGGAACTGCAGCGACTCATGTCCTGGGCGCCAGAAGATAGGAACAGGACCGCCGCTTTCTGTGGAGTACGTTCATCCTGACTAGAGTGAGCTTGACGCCGTGCTAAATGTTTCTTTTCCATCCTTTGCTCCCTCTCCCTTAGGCATACTTTTTCGCCTGGATATTCCATCAGACCACCCCTCTCATTATCGCCCTCGTCATTGCTCTCATCACTTATCCTCCCTCTCGGCCATTCCTTTTTCCTGTGCCTCCTCCCCCTCCTGGTATGCCTCCTTCCGCGACGGACCCTACCAACAAGAGAGGTGATGAATCCACACTTGATGTCGTGCATCCTCAGCTTCACCGAAGCAAGGCTGAGCAAGTCGAGGAGCAGAGTTGGGAATTCACGAAGAACATTGAAAAGTTTGGTTTGAGGGTTCTGTGAGTGGATCTATGTCGCGGTTCTTGGTTGTTTCCTGACTCGGGCTAACAAGTCCCTGTCTGTCCCTTGCGCGCCACTCTTCCCGGGTCGATTCAAGTAGTATGGGTGGTCGACACAAACCATCTCATCATCAGCTCAAGCTGGCCAAGCAAAAATCTCAGCGTGAGAAGGGAGAGTACATCGATCTTGCCAACGACGAGGCCAGGCAGGAGCAACATGACGAAGCCAATTCCCGAGACGGAGTCATCAGAAAAGGTGGAACCATCGAGGAGGCCAACGACAAAGAGGGAGAGACCGCAAAGGCCAAACGCGATGGTGAGAAGCCTCGATAGCTCGAATGGACGTGGCTTACGCATCGCTGATCAATCCTGCACCCCGGACCTTCAATGACATCACCAGCCATGGTAGGAATGTATGCCAAATCTCTTCAGGACGGTTTGGGTGACCTAGCCGACTTCTTCGAGCGATCAGCGATGTGAGTATGATATCCTGTTTACCTACGAAACCGGAAATATTCTGCGCCGGGTCAAGTCCTCTGCAACGTTTGGATTGATCAAAACGGTACCATTCGTCTTTGCACAATTCAGCGCCTTCTCGCCACCCAAGATCTATGCAGACAGACACGACTACGCCCGTTACAAGATCGGGTTTGGACTCTTTCTACCCATCCTTCTCATCACTGCCATCGTTCCATCTCGTATCTTCGCTCACGCCGGAAGTTTCGCTCTCGGCTTCGGGTTTTGGGGGCAACCAATTCTGTGGCGAGCTGCGGAAAAGTTTGTGATGCTTGTACCTGACTGGAAGGAAAAGCTTGACCTCAGAAAGTAAGTCAAATCCATTTCTTCAAGGATCTTAGTCCGATCTACTATTCTCCAATCGGGCCGGTTGAAGCTGACAAGTGATCCACCCGCGTCCATTCTCGCTTGTGTTGACTCAAAAGCTCCTTGTATTCGGGTGTCCCTACCGAAGCTCAACTTGCTCTTCAAATTCTTCGCGAGCGAGAGCTTGCCCTTAACCCACTGCCTCGTCCTCCTGTAACTCCTACCGCTATCGCTGCTCAGAGTTTGTCCCGCTCTTCCCTGTTACTCCAATCAACTCGACCATTCATCTGATCATCATACGTCACGCGTACTTATACCTTCGTACGACGCTACTCATAGAGCAACTCAACGATACTTCTCTTGTTAACGAAACCTCGGAAGAATCGACAGTGGATACCGTCGGTGAAGGTGACGAATCCCATCTTGTTGGAGACGGCGATCACAACGATGAATCGGGAAGCGGTGTCTCTGGGAAGACAAAATCTCGACTCGCCGCCTTTGGCAAAAAAGTTGCTAAAAAAGGAGCTCTCTTCAGAGGAGAGGGTAAGATTGCAGTCCTACCAGAGGACAAGATCTATCAGAAGGAAGTCAGTTGTTCGCCTCGCTACCTTGTTTTGTTGACGTGTTTGAGTTCGTATTCTGAACCTATATCATCTCAATTCGACAC
Organism: Udeniomyces megalosporus; assembly: GCA_039545415.1. Taxonomy (NCBI): domain Eukaryota; kingdom Fungi; phylum Basidiomycota; class Tremellomycetes; order Cystofilobasidiales; family Mrakiaceae; genus Udeniomyces; species Udeniomyces megalosporus. The sequence goes on along the minus strand of BCKM01000023.1, from coordinate 183,124 downwards.
TAGCATAAATCCGTCCAATCCAAGCTCAGCGCATTTATCCTCAACCGACAGACGCTTAAGGACGAGGGCGACATGTGGACCTACCCGGCTCGATACAAGGGTAAGCTCATGGCAGACGAGTCGTTGGACTGCATACACACCTGATTCATCGCCTCCGCTCGTCATACTACACTCCTCAACAGGTCAGAACGGACACATTGTCATCGATCATATCGAAGGTAACCCAATCTATGACGTTCACATCCTATTCGTCAACTCTGGGTCGAACGAACCGACTGTCAAGTTCCACATCGAGGAATTGGCGGAAATCAAGAAGGGCGGCATCGCACTCTCGAGATCGTTGCTTGGCTGGGCAGGTGGTAAGTCCGCAAGAATGTTCTCTTGGTCACCTCTGGCCACGAGATCCCTTCTTGATAGGCCTAAACTCGACTAACGATCTGCGTTTGATCCGATTTCGCGTTCTTCTGGTGCTTTTCTCGAATCATCTCCTTCCTGTTTCTTCTGTCATCTTGCCCAGGCATGGAGCTTGGTGGAACTTCCCTGGAAGTCCGGGTCAAGAAAGTCGGTCAAAGATTCGAAGGCAAAGAAGTTGGCGACAACGTCTGGGTGACGAACGTCGTGTTCGAAGAGGAAGGTGACGTCGAGGGTGGGGACGTGATGCAGTTCGAGAGGATCGGAAGAAGGGATCAGTTGTTCGTCAGGTTGATCAGTCTGGCGAGGCTACAGTGGGAAACTTTGTAAGGGGTTTGTTGCCTGGAGAGAGGTTCGGACAGAGGCGAGAAGATTGGAGGGGGACAGAAGGGATCCTTTTTTTCTTCTTCCTGTGATGGGTCTGGCTAGATGATGTCTTGGTATCCTGTCATGACAGAGGTGGAACTGATATTGAAAATCGTATGAGCCGTCAGATCCCTCGGGTTTTGTTTGTTTCGCAGATTTCGACCTGCACCACATCTGCCAAACACCTCTCACCCTCATTCACCCGCCCAGCATGGAATCAGGGTCATCCAGCTCCACCAAACGATCTCTCCCTCCGTCTCCATCATCAGCTGCTGTATCGGGAGGAACTGCTTTGATCAATCAAGATGAACTCTCTCGAACTCACCAAGACGAGGCTCCTCTCAAGAAACTCAAGCTTGACGACGACAACGTCCCTGCTTCTTCAGCCTCAGAATCTCATGCTACATATGAGGAGCCACCACTCAAGTCTCTCTTACCTCCTTCGACGTGGTTGTTCAGGGGAAGTAAGCCAGAAGATGGTTCGGCTGAAGTCACGAGGCCTCCCATCGAGACCGACGTCGGTATCTTGGAGTACATTGGTAAAGACATCAAACCGTTCCATGGTATCATCAAGCAGAGGTTCGTTGATCGTGATGACTGCATCATCGTTGTGGATCCTTGAGAGCTCGATGAAGGGAGAGTTGACGATACTCTGAATCCTGTTTCTTGATTTTGGCCCATCAACTTTCTCGCTCACACTCTCCTACCCACGTTCGATAGGTTCACCGATTTCCTCGTCTTTGAGGTAGCTCTTACAGGAGAGACCCTCCACGTCCACAATATCGGTCAACCTGAGGAACCACCTCTACCAGAAGGTCCTCCTCCTCAAGACCCTGGGATCATTCCCGATCTTCTTACTTCTTTGCCTCCCACTACTACTGTCGCCGCCATCAGTGTTCCATCGAGCAACGACGCAACTCCTTCAACTGTCGGTTCCGCAGATCCTTCCACTGATTCCGCTATCGCCTCCGACCCTTCAGTAACCTCATCAGGGGACGCCGTCGCCAATACATTCGTCGACCCTTTTCCACCTAACGATCTCTGGCCTTCAACTCACTCTCAAATCTTAATCCCTCTCCTTGGACTCTCCACCACGACCGAACTTCGATCTCTCCTTCTCGAGGGCAAGCGACCTCCCCGAAAAGCTCAAGGTGATTCCGGATGGGCCGACCGAAGATTGACGGCAGAGGAGAAGAAGAAGAAGGAAGAGGAGGATGAGATGGAAGCTGCTGCTGCCGCTGGTGGTGATGTCGACGAGAACGTCGAGGAGAAGGAGAGAGAAGAGAGGGAGATGGCCTTGAGAAAGGAAGCAGAGGAGGAAGCGAATGCTCATGCGTCTCTCGTGAGAGGAGATGATTCAACGGAGGAGGAAGCATTGCGGTTGCGAGGTGGTAGTGGTCAAGGTGAGAGAGGTGGCGGACGTGGCCGGGGTGGAAGAGGGAGGGGAGGTGATCGAGGAGGAGGAGGGCGAGGAGGCGGTCGAGGAGGCGGACGTGGGTTCGATCGTAATGGTCGGGGAGGTGGTGGCCGAGGTGGTGGTCGAGGAGGAGGCCGTGGTGGTCGAGGTGGTGGAAGTGGTGCGAATGCTGGCGGGCCTCCTGAGAGAGATACGAGGAAAGTTGTCACCGAGGTGGGTTGCGTGATGTCCTGGTTCTCCTCCCCGTCTTCTGATGTTGCTTCACGTGCTGATACACGTAAACATCCTTGATAACCGCCCGGCCTTCTACCCGTTCACTTTCAACCCTTCGCCTCTTGCTCTTAGCCGATCATCGAGAAATCTGATCGAACCGCTCTTCATCAGACCATTCGAACCCTCTTTTCTGGAGCATTTGAAACGACTGCCAAGGAGGAGAACCCTGGTCAAGCTCGTACTCCCGAGGAAGTCGCTACTCAAGGAGTCTCCATCGTCATTAAATGGGCCAAGGGTGGTCAAAACTCTGCTTCTCGATCGTCGAACGTTCGAGGTAATCGAAAACCTCAACATCCACCTTACATCCATTTCACCCTCCAAAAGACGAATCGAGATACTCAGGATGTTCTCCAGCATTTGAGTAGGACGCTTTACGTTCCGAGTCAGGATCTCAGCGTCGCGGGAACTAAGGACAAGAGAGGTGTCACCGTTCAGAGGGTTTGTTTGAAGAGGAACGGGAAGAGCTTGGTGGATGTTTGGAGGGCGATCAATGGATTGGCCGATGGACCGATCGGAAGAGGAATGAGGGAAGTCCTTAAGGAAAGAGGAGAAAGAGGCGTTAGGGTGTCGGATTGTGAGTCTTTTCTTCTTTCTTGCCTTCTCTCTCTCCTTCAAAGAGACGGAAAAAGACGCAAACTTGCGCTGACATCTTACACGATACCCCCCTCCCCCTTCCCTCGCCGCCTTTTTTTTCCTGCTTCCACTTCTTCCCCAGTCACGTACGAGAAGAATTATCTCGAACTCGGTATGCTCAAAGGCAACGAGTTCGTCATTACTCTTCGGTAAGGACTGGAAAAGATAAACCTCTGAATCTTGATCATAAACAATTCATCGAATCCTCGAATTGATCTCGTTATCATCTGTTCTTCCTCCTTTACCTTCTCCGACTTCACTCTGCAAAACAACCATCATCTAGAGGCGTCCAAGTCGATGATCCATCAACGATTGATTCCGCTCTTCGATCCATCTCAACTCGAGGATTCATCAACTACTACGGGATGCAACGTTTCGGTACTTCCTTCATCCCCACACACGCCGTCGGTCTAGCGATCCTGAGACAAGATTACGCTCTAGCCGTCGATCTCTTACTTCGACCTCGACCTGGAGAACACCCTGATGCCGAAGCTGGTCGAATGGTTTGGAGAGCTACGGGTGACGCGGAGAGAGCTTTGGGGATCATGCCCAAGAGATGCGTCGCTGAGAGGTCGTTGTTGGAAGCATTCAGGAGGGAGGGTGAGATTGAAGAGGGAACAGAGAGGGATTGGTATAAGGCTTTGTCAAACGTGAGTAACAGTCAGAAAATCACTCTTCACTGTTTATTCTCGGTTTTTTGTGAGAAAAGGATCTGAAACTCCTTTGTTCTCTTTTGCCTTTCTGTCATGGATCGTCTCCTTCTTCTTCCACCTCCCCTCCCCCCTCCTCCCTTCCTTGAGATTAGATCCCTCGGAACCTTCGACTCATCTACGTTCACGCCTACCAATCCTACGTCTGGAACGTCATGGTCTCCGAACGAGTCCGAGAATTCGGTGCTGATTCTGCCGTCGAAGGTGATCTCGTCTTTGACGATGACAACACCACCAACGAGGGTGTTGATTCAGTCGGAGATCAAGATGAAGAGATGGAAGGTGGTAATAATTCTACTGCTCCTCAAAGTGGAACCAACACGCCAACTACCGACGTTTCACCAACAACGATGACGACGACAACAGGTGGTACAGGAGGAGGTCCACCCAAATCTATCTCAAAGAAAGATTGGAAGACGACTCGATGTCACAAAACTAGGATCCTCACCGCTCAGGATCTCGCTCATGATGATGATGATGCCAGCAGCGGCAACATCAACAATAACAGCAGTACCAAGAAACAATGGACGATCTTTGACGTCGTCATGCCACTCCCTGGCTTCGAGGTCGATCTCCCTGGAGGAAGGTTGGGTGAAATGTTTAGGCAAATCCTTAAAGCCGATGGATTGGACCAAGACGATGTTTGGAAACGTCAAAAGTCAGCTTTTCCTCTTTACCTTCTTCTCCTTCTTTCTCTTGTCCTCCAAGAATAAGAAAGGAAAGAAGAAAGGACACAGGAGCGAGATCACTCATCTTCTTTAATTCTTCCCTCCTCACCTTCCCTCCTGTTTTCTTCTTCTTCTTCTTTCGATCAATCTTCTTCCTCTTCCTCTCTCTCTCTCTGTCTCTTTCTCTTCATCCAGGGATTACCATCTAGCAGGATCTTATCGATCACTCCTTCATCTTCCCGAATCCCTCTCTTGGTCTCGAATTCCTTACACAGATCCTGACGTTTCACTCGCTCAATCCGATGAAGATCGAATCTTAGAATTCCCATCCCCTCCAAACCCAATTTTCACCTCATCTTCTTCTACAACGACGATTTCGTCTCCTCCGAAGGTTATCAACACCGACGACTCGATAACGACGATCATGAAAACAACTACCACCACCACCAACACTGAATCAACGACTGAAGGAGGAGGAGGAGGAGAGTTCATGGCTCTTCAGATCAGATTGAAGATTGGAACTTCAGCTTATGCCACGATGGCTTTGAGGGAAGTCACCAAGACGGAAACTTCAGCTGGTTATCAATCCATCTTGACCAAGGCGAGTGCCGATCAAGCTTTCAGAGGAACTGCTGCCGTTGGTGGAGGTGGAGAAGGAGGAGGAGGAGGAGGAGATCAAGGTTTGATGTAACGTTGGTTCATGATAAGGATTAGTGAGGTCCTTTCGAATCATGGGGATGTTTTCCTCCTCTTTTTGGGGACGAGGGAGAGTGGAGAGGAGGGAGCGGGGGGGGGGGGGGGGGGGGGGGGGGGGGGGGGGGGGGTTGGGAGGATGAGAAGAAGAAAAAAACAAAGGATTAGAAGGGGTTTGATTTTTAATTGAGATCTTGATTATCATATCTTTATGTCACGAAAACCAAACATTCGGTTTTGGTTTTACAAGGATCATGAATGACACGATTTGAGGGGACGAAAAAAAAAAAAAAAAAAAAAAAAAAAAAAGAAGAAGAAGAAGAAGAAGCAAGAAACGATTGTGGATTGCGTTTGGGAGATGGAATGATGACTGGGGGGAGAAGAGGGTAGATCTGATTGTCGATTTGAAATAGGCAGCAGAAGACACCAGAAAAAGAAAAAATGTTGAGGGGAAAAACTAAAGGGGAAAACGACGAAATCTGAGTGTGTGTGTGCGGATGTGTATATGATTGGATGATGGAGGACTTGGGGTTTTATTTTCTTCTTCTTTTGACGGAAGGAAGATTTCTTGTCTGGCTTTGTTTTTGTTTTTGTTTTCTCGTTAACCAACTATCAAAACCCATTGACCTTGTCTCCAACCTTTGATCCACCATCGTCGACGTCCATCATCGTCGAACCTACATCTCGACGAGCATCTACTCCATCACCTCTCATCTCCAAACCTTCCTTTACGCCCGCTTCGTCAGCCGCTCTTTCACCCAAGATCAAATCTTCCCCTTCGTCTTCCTCATCTTGTTCCATTCTCTCGTCACTACCTTCTCTTCCTCCGCCTCCCACAGTGTCATCTTCCTCATCCTCTTCATCCTGAGCGATCAGTTCTTGAGCTCGCTTCATGGCTAAAGCTTCTGATGAATAATGTCTTCCTCTCTTCTGAGCGAATTCCTTATGTTTCGCTTCTTGTTCAGGCGTCATCTCCTCTTCATCTTCTGAGATTTCCCCACCACCACCACCAGAAGTCCCCGAGACGTCACTGCCAGTGAGGCCAGAGAGACCACCTTCGACGGGAGGGGAAGGTCTGGACATGGGGTTGGACGAGGATGATGGAAGTGAGAAAGAAGTCGATCGAGAAGATGTCAGAGTACCTGGTCCTCGCTGTTCAGTGTGCAAAGGACTATTGGTCAGATCCTGAGAGGGAATGTTGGATGTGGATGAGATAGGTGAAGACAATGGATCTTGAGCATTGAGTGTTTCGAGGTCGAATCCCGGTACATCTATCGACACGGAGAACATCATTCAATGAGATTCAGATCCCCCTTTGCACGTTCGTTGGAAGGAAAGGATTCATCAAGGATCGGGAACTCACCAGAGAGAACTTGATCGTTGAGGGAATCATATCGAACGTAAGGCGTCTTTGGCTCGGTGATCTTCATCATTGAATCCTTCTCGGCTTCGGTTCTAGCAAGGTTAGCTTCATCCCATGTAAGGCTGTTGAGAGTTCAATGAAACGACCCAGGCAAAGCCGAAATCGAGTACGAGATACAAGGGAGAAATGGAAAGGGGAAAGAGTATTCCACAAGCGTTTGAGCGACGATCCCCCTTGGCCCTGAGCTTCCGACTCTGGGTCGACTGAAGGGGAAAGAAATTTCCGCCGACAACTCACTGTCCGTTCTGAGAGCCAGCGGTTTGATCGATAGGAAGTGATGAACTCGAATACGAATCAAAAGCGTTGCTACCACCGTTGATGGCGGTAGTTGTGGTGGCAGCATTTGTGTCAACTGATGAACCGACGGAAGCGGTGGTCGTCCCGGATGAGGAGTTGGGGTTCTTCAAGATTCCCTTGGCTAGGAATACGAGTTATCGATTGGGGTGGTGATTTGGAGAAACAGGATGACGATCGACGTTAGCGAGGAGGGGTTGGGGTATGGATGGTAGATGACTGATAGATGGATGACTCGCTTACGTCGGATAGGAACGAAACCGGGAGAATGAGTGTCGGGCTTATCGTGGGTGGGTGGTCTCTGTTGAGGTGTGTCGAGTGGGATGAGAGGGGGAGGCTGGGTGATGTGGGACATTTGATGTGTACGTCTGTGTGAGGGTCAGAGCTGAGGCGAAGGGAGACGGATGTTGAGCCGCTTTCACCAATGACGTTTCCCTTTCTCCTCTTCCACCATCATACTATCCTCCCGTACACACAAGTCCATACAATCCAACACGACCGCCGTCAAACATCTTGTCTCAAAACGAATCTTGACTACATACGTCATCACTAGCCACATCGAGTCATCCGAGTCCAAGAAAACCAAGGGAGATGATTCGGTTGGATGTACATATCCCTGTCTCATCCATCGTAAGATTGTCAAGTTGATGGATCAACGGGGTCAATGGATTGAATGAACGGTCAAAGATGTGATTACAGAGATATTAAGGCAAAAGTGAGAAAGTAAATGCAACGAAGCAAGAGAGAGCGAGAGTGTCGAGACACGAGTTGTGGACGTTAAGATGGCAGAGAAGAGAGAGAGAGAAAGGACAAGGCTGCAGCGACGACGAATCATGGAGATGATAACATGAAAGAAACAGATCCCCGAGACATCCTCTCAATGACTCCCACTCATCGGTTCCCAAACGAGGAGGCAAAGTTTGGTCCAGAGGGAACGGCTGGGTTGTTGGGTCCACTCGGGATGAAATTGGACGTTTGATGGGTAACGATAGACCCTATCGGAGGTGGAATGATGGTCGATGCAGGCCCCGCGATGGCGTTCGATGACGACGTTTGGTTCAAGCTGGGTCGGACGTTTGTTTCGGTTGATTTTCGGAGGTTGTTTGGTCGTTTGACGACGAACGAGGAAGTCGTCGGAGTGGGTGTTGAGCTGCCGCCGACCATGCCATCTTCCGATCCGCGAGTTGCGTAAGTGGCAGAAGGAGGGACGGAATGACCGTCAGCGCTATGAGCTTTCGTTCCTAGTCTGGCGACGGAGAACGTATTTTGATGAGACGGAGCTGAAACGGCATTAGTGGATGGAGGCGAGGAGAGGTTTTTGCTGTTCGAGATGAGAGAAAGGGACTGGTTGTTGTCTCTTCCTGAGGAAGATGGTCGAGAGTTGGACGACTTGATGGCATCTCCCTCACTGACTCGGCCTTTCTTCCTTCCAAACGGCCATCTGGACCCACCACCGCCACTAGTGCTCTCGCCCCTGAGCTCTTCAGTGTCGCTCTCGTTCGAATCCTCTGACATCATGTCCTCTCGATCCGCCGCTCCTTTCCCGCTTCGCATGAACCACGATTGTCGTCTCGGCGCTGGCTTTGATGTCTCGTCCGACTCGTTTCCATCGTCATCGTGACGATCGACGGGGCGTCTTTGTCCATAGACGACGGGAGGAGCATAAGCTGACGACGAGGGATAGGCCCCGGATCCATTCTGAGCCGAGACGGCCGGCTCGCTGAGAGGGAACGTTTCTACGACAGCCGTCTGAGACTTCGTCCGTTGGTGGACCCGAGGTCGAGTAGTCTCGGGCCCAGCTCTGACGGGAGAGAGAGGGACAGGAGGTTGATAAATGGTTCGCTGAGGTGGGCCCTGGGAGTGTCGAGGATCGACCGAAATGAGGGGGATTTGATTGTCAGATGAAACAGACAGTGGGCGGGACGGTGGTTGCTGGTTGTGAGAGGAAGCTCGAGAGTGAGGTTGACTGGGTGACTGAGATGGGACCAGAGCGTACGGAGTCTCGTAGGCCGATCGACCGCCTCGGACGACAGAAAATCCTCGTTTTGGCGCAGCACCCTGTTGAGCCGCGCTCGGCTGCCTGGCGACAGCGTAAAAAGTTCCGGGTCCAGACGACGCGGGTGGATAGTCATGGATGGGAGGACCGAGAGCGGGGGTTTCGTATGGTGGATGAGATGGGTAAGGGTTCTGATGCTGAGTCGTTCCATACAAGCCGACCGAAGGCGGACGCCAGCCGCCCATGATGAAGCCGCGATCATCCGTCTGCTCGTTCCCCATCAATTGCTGCTGAGGGAAGTAGCCTCCCTCGTGACCTGTTACCCCAGGCGTCATTCGAGTATCGTAAGGCGTAAAGCCAGAGCTGAAACCCGGGCTTCGCTGAGGTGAAGTCGCTCCTCCGGGGCCGAGCATGAGTTGAGTGCTGCCAATCGAGGGCGCTCGGTCTCCCTTTGGACCCTTGCCCTTCTTTTGGGCGGCACGACGCTTTCTCTTTCGACCAGAGGCTCGGAGGAGGTTGTCGCCACAGCAACTCAGCTTCGACATGGCTCCAAGAAGTCCAGTATCGAACGGCTCTTCAGATTCATCGAACGGAGCATGGACGGCGAGACGAGTGATGGCCTCGATGATCTTGACGACTAATTGACGGATATCGTAGGGGGAAAGTGAAAGGTTAGGCTCGCGTCGGATATGATTCGAGACTCGGACGACGTACCGAGAATCAGGATGAAAATCAAAAAGACGACAGCCTGAATGACGATGATGGCGTACGCGATCCACGAGGCGGCGGTCGAGCCCACATCGACCTGACGAAAATCAAGAAGAAGGAATAGGATACGCTCAAGCGCTCAGGATCTTGGTCGTTGGGGAGGGTAGCACTGGGTCGCGAGGGTCTGGACGTACTGCTTGACACAAAACCAACACCAGGACGAGCGTGATGATTCTCGCGACACAAAGAGTGAAGCTTGTCGCTCCCATGCTTGCACCTTCACCCCAAGGCAACCAGATGCTCGTCACCAAGCTCAGCACGATCTCCAAGACCAACAAGATGATCGCCTGAGCTGTCCCACTCTTTTGACCACCTCCGATGACCGCAGCGGCGATGATGTTGCTGCCTAGGAGGACGCCGGCATAGAGCTGACTGCCCTCGCCGTAAAGCGTGTAGAGTGGACCCAGGGAGAGAAGCGTTCGGGTGGCATCGTAGAGCTTGGGAGAAGGCACAGTGTATAGCCGATAGACGAGGTACAGTGGGACGAGGAGGCAAATGAAGAGGAAGAAGAGGGCGGCGAGAACGACGGAAGCAATCGAAGCAGGTCCAGGGTAGATGGTGAACTGGTAGATGGCGAATGTGCTGATAGGAAGGTGGAATAGAATGAGGATCCGTGTGAGATTTCCTTGGAGCGAACTAGCGTAGAAAGCGCCGACTCCGCCTTTGACACTGAATTTCCACCACTGTCGTCGAACGGCCGTCGGAGGTTGATGGTGCTCGCCCTTCCTATCTATTCCTCCTCCGCCGGAAGCGATGACACCATCAGCATCGGCCTCATCCTCTTTTCCAAGTCCGACCTCGTATCTTTGAGGACTTCCCATCGCGCTTCCCATCCTCTTTCTATCCTCGCGCGACATCGCGTATTCGCCGACACCGTGGATGGCCCACACAGCGAGCGAGATGACGACAACGGCGGCGCAAATCAGAAGGAAGATGGAAGCGCTAGTTCCAAAGAGATCTTGCTCTCGAAGCCCGACAGCATGCGCAAAACTAGCCATGCCAGGTGGAGCGGCCAAGTTGAGGAATCGGTTCGGACCAGAAGGATCCAGATAGAGGGGTGAAGTCGGATCGTTGAATTCCTCACTAAAGTCGGCGATTGGACCAGTGTAGTTTGTGTACAAGGGGTCGAACCGATCGGAAGGTGAGGACTGCACGAGAGTGACGTTGCCGATGAGAGACGCCCAGGCTCCTCTTGTTGCGATTGGGTAAACGAAAGAAGGCCAGAGGACAGCAATCATCGACAGGGAAGAGCAGAACTGAAGATGGAAGATGATGTCCCTGAATCCGGGGGTGACTGGAAGGGAAGTGGGGAGTCAGACAGGAATGAGACTAGTTTGATGGCATGGACCGATCTAGATGAAGTTACGCTGTCTTACAACTAGCCACTCACCAAATCGCAAGAGGCCCACACTCGTCACGAGAACGTCTCCACTGATCGTGCTCATCATGGCGGTCCACATGATCCTGCCTGTCCTTCCTTCTCTCTTTCCTACTCTCTCCATCTCTTTCTTCCTTCCGGCCCCCCAGCCAGCGACCGCCCTCGCTCCCCAAAGGATAAGCCAAAAGGCAGCAGCGACGCCGACAGGAATCCATAGAAAGAGTTTGTATCCCCAAAACTTGGGGTCGTATGGACTGATGGCAACATCGATGCAAGCGAGTTCGTTGGGAGATGGAAAGGATGTGTCGACGATTCGAATGTGGGTACGAAGAGAAGTTAGGGGGTAGAATGAGTCGAGAGGGAGAGTCAGATTAAGAGAAATGGGTCCGGCAGGAATAGTGCAGGTAGTCGGGTCAATGGAGGGGAGTTCGGTCGGAGGAGAAGAATGCAGGGAGTAGCAGAGTGAGGACGTTGAGGAGACGATAGGGGAAGAAAGGAAAGCGAGGGAGGTGAAGAGGGTGGCTATCGAGGGGTCATTCGATGAACCGAAAATGGAAAGAGATAGGATAGGCAGAAGGAGTAGGGAGAAGTTATGCAGAGCAAGGGTCAGATGGGTTGATCGGTGCCAAGAAGTAAAGAAGATGAGCGGTAAGGCGCACCGAGCTTCTCCGTCGCGTTGTTGTAGCCAGTGACAGCCTGAGGATCAGAGATTACAACATCCATGTGACCAGATTAGGATTGGCCCCAGTCTCAAGGTCAGATTGAGTGCAAAGCCCCAAAAAATCCCAACCGACCGTGCACTCACCTGAGCTGTCTGCCCAACGAGATTCATTCGCAGCAACCATTCGCCCGTCTCCCCACTAGGTCCTACGACGTTATCCTCGTTCCTCGCGAGCTGGGCATAACCGTTTGCAAAGTTGAGCAGAGACGACGAATTCGAGGACGACGATGCCGGTGATGCGCAGGACGTCAGGGAGACGGAAAGGGGCGAGGCGAACGCCGGACTCAAGTGAAGGAGGCAGATGCTGAGAAAGATCGGAAGAGAGGAAGCGAGCATGTTTTCCGTCTCTTGGCGAGCTGTTGTGCTGATGTGAGCCTCTGAAGAGAGGTCGAGGTGAGTCGAAGGACTGGAGGAGATAAGGGAAGCGTAAAGGTGGTTGAGGTTAAGAAGGAACGGTCGAACGAGACAGCGGCTTGGTTGATAGTTGAGGATCGGATTCTACTGAAGGATAGATGTAGGAGGACTGACCTCCAGCGGCGACTATAGATTTCGGGTGAGGCGAGGAAGGGGAATGAAGCCGGTAGAAGGAGGGGGGAAGGAAGGATAAAGTGGAGGTTGCCAGGTGGGGTGATAGGTGTCGCCCGCAGGGGATTCAATCCTTGATCCAAAATCATTCACCTTCTATCTTGTCCCGACTCTTGAACCCCTTAGCTCCCCTCCGTCTGCTTCAAGGTCGGCGCGATCAGTATCCGACCGTAGGGACTCAATACCCTCCCGCATATATATCGATCCTGTCCAGTTGAACCTCTTGCATCACGCTGTGTCCTCGCTCTACCTATGACTCGAGTTCAACAATGAGAATCTCACTGTACCTGTCGGTCTCGACCATTTCGATGACAAGGAAGAAAAGGAAAGAGGGATACGAACAAATCGTCCAAGGTTAGTAGTTAGTAGTCGAATTCCGGGCCCCCTCCCCGAATTTCCGGCTTCTCAACCCCTTCCATCTCCAGCTTCACCCTGTCTTGGTTCAAGGAGATACTGGTGCTCTTCGGTCGCATTCACGACTCCCATCCTATCCTCCTTCCAACGTATCGTCCATGTCACGCGATCCTTCTCAAAGCGTTCTCTCCCCGCCCACTCCCCTGGCCGTCCCACTCGAAGTCGTCCCTAGAGACAATGTTGGTCTTTTCGTCTCGATGATCACTCAAGACCCCGACCCCTTGTCCGCTCAAAGATTCGTCGACGAGAAACTCCTCACCAAAGATGAGGCAAACATCATCAACGCTGGTTATCATCGTTTCATCCCTGCCATTCTCGTGCGGTCTTGTTTTCTTTTCTCCTTCAGATCGTAAAATCTCAACTCAAGCGAGTTATCTGTCTCGATGTAACGTTTCCTCGTCCAGACAACGACTATCATTGCTCCACTTCCCGCTCTTTACGCTTTTAGATCACGTCTCAATCGTTCCTCTTCTCGAATCGGTACCGTCCTTGCCCTCTCTCCATCGGGGATCGTGGTTGGCTGGCTCATCGCATCGACGATGCTTCATAATGACATTTATAGCTTGTGAGTCGTCTGAAAGCTCCTTGAGAACTTGAACCTTTTCTTTTTTACTCTTTTCAATCAATTCTCGTACGAGATCATGATGACTACTTTTGTTTTCGACCTTGGTCGGTTTGTTCATTTGAGATTATATTTTAACTCCTCAAGCTTATCTTTACCTTTCGTAGACGTCCTCATCCCAGTCAAGCATCAACGCTTCTCCTGACATATCAATACCTTCATGGCGTTGGATCATCATCTCGACTCCCGCCCATCGGTCAACCTTTGTTCAACCCAAAAGGTCAGGCCAACTTTGCAAGTCGTCGAGAACCTCACGAACTTAGAACAAGACCCTCGGAGGATTACGCAGAGGGACCTGTGGTGAAGGTGTTAACAGATGTTGCTAGGAAGGTCAAGTCTTGGAAACAAGGATGAAGGGAGATATTTCCTTCTGCTTCCTGTATTGCTTTCTCGGGAAGGGGAAAGACTGAAGAGAAGACAGCAAAGAGCAGAAAGGGAACGAATTGTTCATGTATCCAGTCGATCGATCTTCCTGACAATCAGATGGGAAGAACAAGAAAGAAGAAAGAAGAAGAAAAAAAAAGTAGAATAAAACCGTCAAGTAACTAGAGGAGAGAAGAAAGGAAAGCAAGAAAGAAAATCTCAGACCTCACGTCGTTTTCTTTTGAAAACAAAAACCAAAAACAAACATAAGATCCAATCATTCATCCCTCAAGTCATCGACTGACGAAACCAGTGACGTTCTGGTACAACGAGATCTCGCTGGAATCGATTCGCTTCTGAATCGGAAGGTAACGAGGGGGCCAAACCACGATGATGAGCATCATAGAGAGGGCGAGTGGAAGCGCGTCGAGAAGGTAGAAGTAAGCTTCGTGCGTCGTCAAGTATCCATCGTAACCTTGGGAGTCTGTATATGGTAGGATAGGGGGGAAGGAGGAGGAGGGGAGGTATATCGGGAAGTGTTAGTGAGTCCGAAGTTGAGAAATGTATAGGAGAGCCGTAGGGCGAAAACTCACATTCGATGAACCGGAAGACACATCGAGTCTGTTGTTTGGGAGAAGAAAAAGAAGAAGAAGAAGAAAAACGCCATCAAGAATTAAATGAGTAGTCAGGAACGATGATCTCGAGGAATAGCAGGATGAGAGAAGGAGACCAAAACGAACCATGATCCCAATAGTAGTGATACACAGGACATAGAACAAGGTTTTCCAATCCGATCTGGGGTTGGTTCGCCAGAACGCGAGCATAGAACCTTCCCCCTTTGGATGTGATTGCTTCCAGATGTTTGGAAATCGAGCTCGACTACGGAAAAGTGTCCGATTGGAGGTGGTACGTGCAAGAGAGTATCAAAAGTAAGGACCAGAATTCTGTTCGCAAGGTGGGGATGAGAGCGGAGGAGATCTGTAGGACTCCTCCCTGGAAGCGTAATATTCGTGAGGTTGCGACGTACAGTCGAGAAGCAAAGACCATGAGGGTGATGATGAAAGTACTGAACGAGACCAGTTGAATTCCAAGCCCTACCAGCGACACGTACTTTCCAATCTCGCTCTGCGGAGAAGAATTTGGCATCAGCTTGCATCGTGTAAATAGCGCACCCGCCGGTTTGAGCAGTTTGATCTGTCAAATTCGACGACTATCACTGACGCTGCTTGGACTTGCTGAGAGACCTCCTCCTGCAGCTTGAAGGAAGAACGTGAGGCCATCACTCCAACAGAACAGTTTGACGATAAGATCTGGTGGAATGAGGAGACATTCCCTTCCGACGGTTTCGTCACCCAGATGCGTTGAGATTCGAGAGAGAATGATATAGTCTGCCGCAAGGAATGCGCATGGCTGTTCAAGGAAGCGGTTGCGAAGGGGAAGAAGGCAGAAGAGTAAGGTACTATCGAGCACGCTGGGCACGTTGAAGCTGAGAGGATCGAGTGAAAAGAGGGAAAGGTGACGACCCACTGAGAGAAGGAGCAGGAGGGTAGTGATGATGTAGATACCGAGCGAATCAGGCGAACCATGCAGCACGATACGAAGGACGAAGCCCACTGTCATGCACGTCAGACCGATGAGGAGAGTCAACATAAATTTCCTGCCCGCTCGATAGATGTCTGTCGTCATGTACGAGAGGAACCGTAAGTCGTTGCCTCAGGGGAACAGTATATCGAGTTTCAATGAGGTCTGTTCACTTACTGGTCCAACCAGCGATAGCAAGAAGCCCAAACACGATGAGGCCGATGACAGAAAGAGGTATTGATGGGATGTAGCCGGCGATGAGCCTAGTGCCGTCGGGAAGGGTTGCAGGCATGACGAAGATGGATGTGAGGAGGGAATGCGAGGATAGGGCTTGAAAGTAGTTGAGGATGAAATTGGAATCCCTAGAGAAGTTGAGGAGCTATTGTCAAGGTGTGGTGATAGTAGCTGTGGTCGTGAGTAGGTTGACGGATAACTCGAGCATTTTGTAGTAGGCCTGAGGGCTTCGGAGAAAGGGAAGGAAGCCGACGCGGAGGATCGGAGGCCGACATTTGATCTCGGATCGATTTGGCCGCTAGAGCAAGATCCAAGAGATTGCACTGGGTCAGAGGGGATGCGATTCGGATCTTCCCGATCAAGATATTCAGTCCCTGGGGTGCGTGCAGTAAGGTTAGAGGGCTTCGATAAATCGACGTGACTGGGCTCGCTCTACGAGTCGAGGCCTGACTGTGTAGAGTGTGATGGATCGTTTTGAGTGTTGAGACGGTCCAAGTAATCTGGTCATGGAAAGCAACAAAGGAATCGTCAAGATGGTGAAGTTTTCCAGGTTGAGCTGATGGTTTGGTCGACCCACTCCTTCCGTCCGCATTCCCCTCGGCCTCGCTCTCGAACATCCTCGTCTCTCCTATCCATCCACAATCAACCCAGTCGTCATCATGGAGATGAACGTCACAGCCGCTCAGCACGCGCTCGCTAACCCATCCGAAGATCTACAACACGTTCTCGACAATGCCTCACCGGAAGCCAAAGCCGCCTTGCAAGACGCTAAGGCTAGTCTCACCGGGTCAGGGCAGTCGGCTTCGACTGCCTCGGATGCTGGTGCCTCCCGGGTCCAAGTGATTGATGAGGAGAAAAAGTTCAGGTGAGTAAACATCATTCAAAGTGCTTCATAGTGGCTTCAGAGGTGTCATCAACGTCTGGGCTCGAGCGGTGGTGGACCGTAGATGGATAGAGTTGGGAAAGAGGGGTCCAAGGAGATGCAACCAGGAACGCCTGACTAAACTTGATTCACATTCGATGCATTTCACCTGCTAGCGGATGATGATGCGAAGTGCAAGGATGAAGATTCAAGGCAGTGGGAACCAGGGAAGGAGAAGAGGAAGCTTGGATACACATCTCGATGGAATGAGACTCCTGACATCTCCGACTTGACCTTCTCATACTGAAATTTGATATCGTGCGCATTCAATCCAGTAAGGAACTCTCGCCAGCTATCGAGCGATGGGGTCTGCTTGACAAGGGCTTCGGCTACGATGTTGTCGCTGTGTTTGGTTCGCAGTCGACCGGCAAGAGTGAGTCCCTGACACGTCTTGTAACGATCGATTCATCTCTGAGGTTCGAGGGAGAAGGAAAGGGTGACAGGGTCCATATATGAACGTCGTCTGGCGAGATGACGCCCTTTGTTGACGCATACACAACGTCGAGCGATCAAGCTGGATCGCACGTGGATCAAGCCAGCTGTCTCCGGTCCCTTCCATCGTACTCCAAGGGTCGTTAATGGTGTGGTTTCTCGAACTCCCAGGTACATTGCTCAACCGATTATTCGGGACATCTTTCGACGTGATGGACGAGAGGGCAAGGAAGCAGACGACCAAAGGTGACATACTCGACCCATTTCCGAGCACGCCCCGCCTTCGAGTATTGATGCAATGGTCTGAACAGGTATCTGGATGTGTAAGGCAAAGGATGCTCCGATCATGGTGATGGACGTCGAGGGAACTGACGGAAGGGAGCGAGGAGAGGATCAGGTCAGATGGCTCGTCACATCTGCCGTTTTGATCTTCGCGATCGCTCGCTCACCCGCTTGTGAATCATCTGTATTCACTCCAGGATTTTGAAAGAAAGTCAGCTCTATTCTCATTGGCTGCTTCCGAGATTCTGATCGTGAACCTTTGGGAGCATCAAGTGTACGTCCCATGGTCTTCTCCTGGCTCCCGATCGAATCGACGGATCGTCCCTGACGATCAGCTGCCCCTTTGCTTGACACAGTGGACTCTATCAGGGAGCCAACATGGGTCTTCTCAAGACTGTCTTTGAGGTCAACTTGGGTCTCTTTGGGGCCAGTCGAGGAGGGTGAGTTCTGAAACGAACGCTCGATCTTGTTTCAGATTACAGTGCATCACAGCTGATGGCAAACAAACTGTGTCAATTCGAATAGTGGAAAAGAAAAAACGATGCTCATGTTCGTCATCAGAGACCATGTTGGAGCGACTCCTCTTTCGAACCTCGAAGCTACTCTTACCCAAGACATGGAACGCATCTGGGCTTCCCTTTCAAAAGTATGTCGAGTCAAGAGACATATTCAGTTCTCCTCCTTCACTGGTTGGCTAAATGTTGGGCGAATGACATCTCCTCGGTTCCTCCCTTGGTAGCCCGAAGCTCTCGAATCCGCTCTCCTCACCGATTACTTTGATCTCGCCTTCACCCCTCTTCCACACAAACTTCTTTTACCCGATCAATTCAACTCAGCCTGTTCCGATCTCGCCGCTCGCTTCACCGACCGATCCTCACCCTCGTATCTCTTCCAACCTTCCTACCACAAACGGATCCCAGCAGATGGTGTTGCGCACTATATGGAGAGCATCTGGGAACAAGTGCAAAGTAACAGCGACCTCGATATCCCGACTCAACAGGAACTTCTTGCGCAATTCAGATGTGACGAGATCAGCGGCGTCGCGATGGAACTTGTCAGGGAGGGTGTCAAGAGCGTCAGGAGGCTCGTCGAGGGAGGGAAAGTGGTCGAGGGCTTAGGAGCGGACATGGACGGGTGGCAGACAAGAGCCCTTAGTAAGAACCTTTCTCTTCTTATATATGCTCATTCATTCTTCCGAGACTGATCCTCTGAATTGCACAACTCTTAGCGCATTTCGACAAGGATGCTTCTCGATATCACTCTGGTGTCTATCATCGTAAACGAATCGATCTCTTAACCTCGATCCACTCCGAACTTTCACCTCTCTTCCTCGGTCACGTCAAGAACGTTCACAAAGCTGCCGTCCGAGAATTCAAGAATGAGTTGCAGTCGATCCTGGCCAACGGGAAAGAGTACGAATTCTCAGAGGTGGTAGAGTCGGGAAGGAAGAAGTGGGAAGAGTGGTTCGTGCACCAGGCCAAGGGTGAGTCTGGAAGGATCGTCTGTCTTGTCGGTCGTCTGGCGAAGGGTCGAGACAATTCAAGAGGGTCGATGTTGATGATACCACTCTGATTCGTAGACGTCCTCGTCAAAGACACCGACTGGCAATACGAGGACGAGTTTGGTCTCGTCAAAGAGGATATTACCCTAATCGCCGATCAGTGCCGTTCGGACGAGACCAAGAAGATGGTTAATCTGATCGAGGTCTGTCCTTCCATTCTTATGCATCATACGGTTACGTCAATGAATACTCATGCCCTGTCTGGATCATCGCATCCACAATTTCCCCTCAAACCGCTCGAATGTAGAGAAACATCAAGAGACAACTCTCGGAACCCATCGAGTTCATCTTGACACAGCCAAAGGAGGATATGTGGGATCAAGTCCTAAAGGAATTCAACTCGACTCTGGACAAGGGAGAATCGGCTTATCTCACTCGAGGCAAAAGTCAGTCCATCTGTTTCGCGAACGTACTGCTTGGATCGTTGAACCATCTGACCATCGTGTTCCTTATCCCTCTACATTTTCTTGTCTCACAAAAAGCCTTTGGCACGACTTCAGATCAAGACAAAGATTCGCTGGAAACCCTCCGACTTCGATCTTGGCTCTCTCTCTTGCTTCTGCTGCGTTCTCAAACATCCGAATCGATCCTTCTCTCCCGTCTTCGAACCGCTTTCGAAGAGAGGTTCCGTTATGGCGAAGGAGGAGTCCCTCGGGTTTGGAAGGAAGAGGACAATATTGACGCCGCTTTCATCAAGGGAAAAGAGGAAACGCTTCGATTACTCCCCATCTACGCTCACATCAAGCCAACGGATGGAAGTCTGATCCCGACGAATATCCCATCATCTTCTTCGTCCATCCTACTCTCTACCACCTCGTTGATCGATCCACTGGGCTCCTCGGGAGCAGGAATCGGGCCGGGAATGAACTCAACCTCCTCGACAATGACGACGACAGCCGATATCGACGAAGATTCCTTCGATTTCAATTCATCCCTTACTCTCCTGACACCTTCCAAACTAGCCGATCTCGAATCCAAATTCAGGAGGGAAGCCGACGCTTTGTTCGTCGAAGCAAAGAGATCAGTCGTTTCCCAGAGAGCTATGATCCCAGTTTGGGTGTACGCTGCTATCGTCGGACTCGGGTTCAACGAGTTCATGGCGGTCGTGACGAACCCTTTGTACTTCACAACGTTGTTGATCTTGTTGGTCGGAGCGTACTTTGTGAATCGATTCGGGATGAGTGGTCCATTGTTGCAGGTCGTCGGGAGCGTTTATAGAGAGGTTAGTGTGAAGAAACAGGGACGGCTATCGCTTTTCTGTCCCGTTTTGGCTTCTTCTTGTTCTGAAATGTTCTTTTCTTTTCTGGATGGTTCACCTCATCCATTTTCTGACGTTCGCTCCAAAAAAAAAAAACCCCCCCGACGTCTCGTTCAGGTTCATCGACAAATCGTCATCAAGCTTCGCGAATCATTCGCTCCTCCTCAAGAGCACGATCAACGATCATATCAGCAGATCAAGAAACCGGCCCCTGCCCCTGCTGGTTTCGGTGGGATAGAGAGGGACAGAGTGAGTACTTTTCTATCCTCTTGTTACTGGCCTGGACTTGTTCCGGCTGGGATGCTGATGAATCTGGTCGTGGTTGATGTATGCGTGTCCAGGAGGGAGAATTGATGGAAAAGTAACTTGACTTTCAAGTTGATGGACGATTCAACGGGTGGGAGCAAGCAAGGAGAGAAAGAAGGGTGACGTCCAGACAGGAAAGGAACTCTGGTTTGTTGTCTACAATGTCTAGTTGATTGATGGGTGAGATTGAAAAGAAAAGAAATAACCATCGGACCTTGCCTCGAGTCGGACACGAGCAAAGAGAGGAGATGCACTTAAGACCCGTGATTGATGTTGACGAGCAAGGTCCGCTAGGATCGCTAAGACAGGACAGACCGAGAGCTGCCGTTGGGACCCCCCTGTTTTGACGATGGTCCGATAGCCAAGACGGCGGGCTGAATTATCGGGATATTGAGCAGCTCGTGTTGTGGCTACCACGCTGACGATGTCTTGGCGGGATGTAGGGGGTGAAGTGAAGTCTGATGTTGCCCGGGTTTGAAGGAAGGGGGGCGATAACACGGAAGGGGGGAGCGGGGCAACTGTGATAGGGGGAATGAAGTGATCGAGATATCGTCAAAGTTTGGCACGGTGCCCCGAATTTGGATGATGCGTTGATTCTGCTCCGTTCGAGTCGAAACCTCTCTCCCCCCCTGTCCTCAAGTCTCGCACACCGTTTGTTGATTCGGTCGCTCCTCCCTCTCTGCCTCTTCTTCATCCCACCCTTACCCCCCATCCACCATCACCACACGACAACCCAAACCAGACACCTACACCAACAACAACCCACCACCACCATCATGTCCTCCCATCCTTCCTTACCCGACACACCCCTCGATTCCATACCAACCCCAGACCGTCCAATCAACCCCATCACTCGTCTTCCTTCTTCCTTCTCAGCCTCCCCCCTCCCTGCTCAACCCAACATCAGTCTGCCTCCATCCGTCTCCCTCCCAGCCTCACCTTCATCCGCCCGACATCATCATCATCCTCACCGCCAAGGATCCTCCTCCAACCAGATATTCCCAAGACATCGTTCCCATCATCACCTTCACCTCGACCTTGACCCTTCAGCCCATGCTAGGAGAGGCTCTTCCTCTTCTTCCCATCATCGAGATACACTTCGATCCTTCGTCGCCGTTGACGTTGGACACGCCCCCAGTCATACCCCTCTCTCCCCGAACACGTTTCCAACTTCCCCACCTGCCTACCCAGAAGTCGGTCATGATCCATCTCAATCCACACCACCTCACGTTCCTTCCACCAAAGAGGGAAATTCCGCCCCTGGCCCTCTGGCTTCTTACGCCGGTGATGGAACGCCAGAGGACCCCTTCATCGTGTGTTTCTCACCCTCGGACCCCGCCGATCCTAGAAATTGGTCAACCGCTACAAGATGGTCACTTATGATCTGTGCTGCTCTCGAGATGACGGCTGGCACGCTGGCCATCAGTATCTATTCATCTGGAACGACGGCGATTGCGTAAGTGAAACGTGCTCAAATCTGTGTGGAGGACGACTGCGAAGGGGGGGGAAAGTCTGAGGGGAACCCATCAAGATCAGAATGAGGGGGCCTCACTGACCTTTGAATTCCCGACGTCATTTTCGTCTTCTCGTTCTTGTCCCGGTCTTCGTTTCGTTGATTGCAGAGACGAGTTCGGAACGAGTAGGGAAGTCATCGTGGTCGGAACATCGTTGTATTTGCTCGGTCTTGCCATAAGTAGTTTATTGACTGCCCCGCTGGGAGAGGTTAGTGGGGTTCTTTCTTCTTCTTCTTATCGTTGTTGAAACAATACCCCCCGAGCTTGACGAGCTTGACAGTACGCGTGCTGAAACGATTTGTTGATTCTTCGCTTCCAGATGTTTGGTCGGAGACCTGTGAGTCCTTGGAGAACTCGATTGATATCAGAAAGACGCCAAAGACTGGGAATATTGGGCAGTTCGTTAGGTGTGGTCTTTGATCATATCATCTTACTCGGACATCTTCCTCGATTGGATCAATCCATAGGTCATGATTGTTTCCTTCATCCTCTTCACCCTAATCAACCTCGGCATCTCCCTGTGTCACAACGTGCCAGCATTGTTGATCATGAGGTTCATCTCAGGTAAAGCTTCTCTTTCTTGTTATCGTTGACAGATGGTTGTTGACATCTACGCTCTCAGGTTTCTTTGGAAGTGCATCCATGTCTCACGGTCCTGCCATGGCGAACGACCTCTTCTCAGAACATGAGATCGGCCTACCTCTCACACTTGCTGGAGTGGGCCGATTTGGAGGACCCGTTCTTGGTCCTCTGATCGGCGGTGAGTGAAATCGGATCCTGCCTTTTGCACAAGTCGCAAGGATCGACATTGATTGATTCTTTGGTTTCTTTCGCGATCTTTCCTCGGCAGGCTTCATTCAGGAACGAGCTGGTTGGCGATGGCTAGGTTACACAACGACGATCTTTTCTGGCTTCTGTACTCTCTTGGCTGCCTTTATTGTGAGTTAGATCATTCCCTCTCAAGACCTCGCCCCCAATCGTCCACCTAGTGAGGACGATTTGAGGCGAAGCTTAAAGAGTTGAAACCGCTAACATATGTCAAATCAAGGTACCGGAGACATATGCACCGGCAATTCTTCGAGCCCGGGCAAAGACGCTCGCCAAATCCATCAACGCTCATCACATCACCTCTTACGAGGCCGGTCGAGTCGTCGGTGATTGGAAGCAAGAAACTCAGAAGTACCTCATCCGACCTTTTGTCTTCTTGTCAGTTCACATTTCGATCGATTTGAGAAACGTTTGGTCCCTCTTCCGGATAGTCGGAGATGAAGTTTGCTGATGGTGATCGTTCTCTTTTACTATCGTCGTTTCCTTCCAATCAAGATTCCGCGAACCCATTGTCTTCCTCCTCACACTCCATGTATCGTTCCTTTATGGCATTCTCAGTATGTTTCATGGCCGAAATCAGTGAACGATCTTTTCAGGTGTCTTTTTCTGACTAGATTCCATTGATACTCGCCCCCGCTAGATCTTTACTTCGCCGCGTACCCATTCATCTTTGTCAGGATGAGAGGCTGGTCTCGTGAGTCCTGATTTGCTCCTG
This sequence comes from Udeniomyces megalosporus, assembly GCA_039545415.1. NCBI lineage: Eukaryota > Fungi > Basidiomycota > Tremellomycetes > Cystofilobasidiales > Mrakiaceae > Udeniomyces > Udeniomyces megalosporus. The sequence goes on along the minus strand of BCKM01000023.1, from coordinate 159,756 downwards.
CTTCCGGTTGAGATCCCGTATCCGCTGACACGGCTACGGTACTTTGGCCTCTCTAAGTCGGGCTTGGTGGTCTTCCTTTCATCGCTTGCATCATCGGCTTCATCATCTCAGTGGTATGTTTCTCTCCTCGCCTAACAATCCTTGTCCAAAAATCATCCCCTGACCCTCTCAAACCAATTCCATCCGTTACCAAGCCCATCGCTCAGTACACATCTCGAGTTTATAGTCGGGCCGCTCGAGCTTCACCGACCGGTCGAGCACCTCCTGAGGAAAGACTTTGGTTCGGAATCCTTGGCGCGACGCTTCTACCCATCTCGCTATTCTGGTTGGGTTGGACAAGTGGCGAGAACGTTCATTGGATGGCCCCCGTTACGAGTGGAGTTCTATTTGGTATCGGGCAATTGGGTCTGACGAGTGAGTTTCTTTTTTTGTCGTTTCTCTCTTTGAGTCGTTCGATCGGGAGGGAGCAAGGTGGGGTTGAAGAATTCCGTGTATCACTGACACGGGATCACCATCGTCATCTATTACAGTGTCGGTGTTCACCTACTTTAGTGATACTTACACCTATCAGATGGGTTCTGTTCTCGCTGGATCCAACCTCATGCGATTCGGTGTCGGCGCAGCCTTCCCTCTGTGTAAGCAACCCCAGCCTGCCCTGACATCCTCGACTTTTTGCTTGCTAGTGTTAGCGAACCGATGCTCATCACTTGAGGTATCTTTCTTCCTTTTGCCGTGTACTTCTTCCAGTCTCTCAACAAATGTTTCTCAAACTTGGAGCGGGCTGGACCCTTTCCCTTCTCGGTTTCCTCTGCGTCCTCTTCCTTCCTGCTCCCATCCTCTTCTACGTGAGTTCTTCTCTCTGCTCCTTCTTCCACCAGGCCTCCTCGTCCAATGACCACGTAGCATACCATCGACCATCTGAGCTCACCTCTCTTTCTGTTCCTGGAAAACTTGAACCGAAAACATCAAGGTCTACGGAGCTCGTATCCGAGCATGGAGTAAATACGTCCCTCAACCCCCCGGTAGTGGAGATGCCGAAAAGGGAGAGAGTGGTTCAAGTTCAGCTTCCGGTTCAAATTCAATCAGACCTAGCTTTAGCCTCGATCATGATCCTCGAAACGGACAACCGACGACGACGACGGGATCCAATGATGGAGGAGATTCTCCTAGCAGCACGGCGGCTGGATCGCCTCAACAACAGGCAAAGGAAACGCTGGCGATGGAGCAAAAGAAGACAAATGAGTCAAACTGATTCGGACGTTTCAACAAAGGGGGGAGAATCAGAACGAGGGAAGGAAAAAAAAACAAGCGTTGATCGCTGGGGGTAACAAGTCCTCCTTTCCTCCTCATAGTGTCATCCAGGTACCTTCGTCTCTTTGCCCCTCTAGTGTCAACTTTTCTTTCTTGCTCTCGATCGGTCTTTCTTTTTCTTCAGTCTTTCTTCTATATCTCTATCAGTGTATCCATTTTTTTCTTCTTCTTCCTGCTTGATGCTCTTGTTTGCTCTTCTTTCAAAGGACAGGCATCGTTTTTCGATGAAACCTCCTTAATCGTGTATACCCTTTTTTTGTTTCTCGTTTTTATTTTCCTTGCTTGCCCCCCCCCCCCCCCCCCTTCTCTGCTTCTCTTCCTACCTTCCTCTCGTCTTGAATTAAGTCCGTTTGATCCGTTATCACTATCTGTAACCCCGATTCCTCGTTCCACACACCCACACACACCCTCCCCTTATGGCACCTCCTCCCCCCGAACGCGCCTCTTCCCCCCGAACACGCCTCCCCCTTTCCTATCCTCTCGAATCCTGATTTGTCTCGAATTTGCATTTACTTCCTGTTTTGTTTTTCTTTGCCACCTTTCACTCTCTTTCACTCGCGTTCTTGCTCGGTTTCGCTCGTTTTGAAAAATCTTCAGTCTTGTTTTGATCACGATATATCCATGGTGCTACCTCTTGGGTTGAACGAAGAAATCCCCCCCTTTTTTTTTTTTTTTTTTCTGGTGAGACGGCTGAGTGATATCATGTTTTCAGCGGTGGTGATGGGAAGTCCTTGATCTTCGGTTCGCCGATCATCCCCGTCCAAACCACGCTTCCTCCTCTCTTTCCCTCGCTCTCTCTCTCTCTCTCTCTCCCTGCCTCCCTTCACCGAATCTCCATGTCCGCCCTATCCTACCTTCTAACTCTCCTCACTAGGTTTCTTCTTTCCATCTTGTCGATAGGTCCAGTACCTCGTCATGTAGCTTTCGTTATGGATGGCAACCGAAGATTCGCTCGTCAAAGAGGTCAAAGAGTCATTCAAGGTCATCTCGAAGGATTTCAGTCTTTGAAAAGTGTATGTGTAGAACAATCACCAAACAGTCAAGAGGGATGAAGAAGAGGGGAAGGAAAGAAGCGTGAGGTGACAAGGTGAAAGGAGGTAGCAAGGGAGTGGCTGAGGAAGGGAAAGCGTTGGGATATTAGACGGAGAAGGGAGAATATCTGAACCACCGAGTGTCTCAGCAAGAATGGATCAAGGGAAAAAAAAAACTCGGATCTATAGAAATCAGATCCAGGAACTGACTCTTTATCCTTCCACCCCCTCCCCCTTGTCAACAAACAACCGTCCATCAACGACACCTTTCTCAACTCCCACACAAACAAGGTTTTGGAGGTTTGCTTGAGACTCGGTGTCGAATGCGTCTCAATCTACGCGTTCTCCATCGACAATTTCTCAAGACCAAAGGAGGAAGTAGATGCGCTCATGGAGATGGTCAGAACCAAACTTAGAGAGTTGGCCAATAAAGGGTGAGTCTTTCTGAGGACGAGAGGACCGGAGAAGGAGGTAGCACTAGAAAAAAAAAACCCCAAAGGACGACAGAGCAGATGCGGTCACTAAAGAGAGGAAGAGAGAGAGAGAGAGAGAGAGAGCAAGAGCTTCTTTTCTTTTGTCTTTTTTTCTTTCTTCCTTCCTTCTGCTTGATCTTCTATGATCCTCTTCGTCACTCGATATGCTTCTGATCCCTCCTCAATCCACCAAGCTCAACACATGTGTATCCACCTGTATCGTTCGATCCGGTGGAAATAAAACTGACTGCCTCTCATCCCTTGGAACTTATATATATATCGGTATCAGAGAGCTTCTAGATCGATATTCAGTCAGAGTTCGATTCATTGGAGATCTGGATCTCTTACCTCATGACGTTCAATCGAGCATCCAGGAGATGGAGGATCTCACTAGAAATAACCATCGGTCAGTAGTCTCTTTCGTTAGGACTGGAGGTTCTTTTTTTTTTCCTTCCTTCCTTCTTCTTCTTCTGTTTTTTTTTTTCTTCTCCTTTCTTCTTGTTGACAGCGTGACAAATGAAAGAAAAAAAAACCTATGATCTCACTCTTTTTCTTTTTCTCTTCTTTTTCTTGGTTTATCCAAACATGAAATGCAAAATGAAAAAAAAAAAAAAAAAAAAAAAAAAAAAAAAAAACAGTGCTACCCTGAACGTTTGCATGCCGTATACTTCTCGTGATGAGATCACAACTTCAATACGAAGGTGTGTTGATTCATCTTCTGTGAAACGAGATGAATCATCGACGTTGTACGTTCTGTTTTCTTCTTCTTCTTTCTTTTCTCTCTCTCTCTCTCTCTCTCTCTCCTTTCCTCCTTGCTTCCTTTGGATACATCTTTGACTGGATAGTTTCTCGCGAATCATTGCGAACCATCGTGATTCTCTTCTTCTTCTTTTTCTTCTCCTTTGATCAGATCGATTACTCCTCAAGACATCTCAAAATATCTCCCATCCTCTCTCTCTTCTCTTCCTACGTACCCTTCCCACTCCTCCACCTCCTCCTGCCTTCTTTCTTCATCTCCACCCTCATCATCATCAGCATCACCAACATCAACGACAACATCAACCCCACCTCTTTCAATCCTCATCCGAACTTCTTCCGTTCATCGTCTCTCCGACTATCTTCTCTGGCAAACCTCCAGAGATGGAACTCGAATTTATTTCGTCGATCGATACTGGCCAGATTTCGGTTTATGGGATCTCGTTGGCGTCCTCGGCGGATGGCAGAGAGAAATCATGTTGGAAAGTTTACTGGGGGGGGGGGGGGGGGGGGCGGGGGGGGGGGGGGGGGGGGGGGGGGGGGGGGGAGGGGGGGATGGAGCAAGGCGTCAGGCAAGAGGATTAACAGACAGAACAAAAACTAGACAAACACATCAAGCGCTGTCACAAGGCGTCAAGGAAAGCAAGAGAAGAAAGTGGAAGAAGCAGAAAGGAAACCTCATTCCCCTAACGTCAACGATCCTCTCCAGAAACAAGAAAATAAAAAATAAACCCTGCTTCCTGTCTCTACTCTAAACCAAAGCAGCACCAAAAGCAACGAAGGTGACAGCGACGAATCCGATGGCACCAATTCCACCAGCGGGAGTCATTCGAGGTGAAGCCGATGATTTCGATGGGTTCTGAACGGTGAATTGAGGGGATTGAGCAAGGATCGTGGTGACATCGGAACCTGATGATCCCTTGACGATGTTGACTCGATAGGTCGATCCAGTGAGGGCGGAGCTGATTGACGAGTGGATAGGAAGGGGGAGAGGGGGGGAAGGAGGAGAATTGTGTATATGAGCATCACGATCAGTTCTCAACTTGGCACATTTGGCCCGACGACAAGAGGCAGACAAGAGACATATATATATATCTATATGGATATGACTCACTTGGGGAGAGAAACCTCCAAAGAGTTGGTGTTGGTCGAGATGGAAGATTTCAACACGGCTGGGTTGGCGTTAGTGATTGAACCGGTTGAGGAAGAATCAGAGACGAGGACTAGGGTGATCTGAGTGGGATCGGTAGAGACGCTATCCCATTTGATGGTCTTTTTTTTTTTTTTCAAAAAGAAAGAGAGATGATGAACAGAGGAATGAGAAAACGGAGAGAGAGAGAGAGAAGATCCTCGACTTTGTCTAGCGTGTACTCACGTGCTTATCCTTGGTAGACCAAACGTCAGAGGAAGAAGGGGAAGTGATGCTGATGGCTGAAGCGATCGAAGCCGAGACGAAGAGACCAGCGATCTTTTAGATAATAATGATAATAATAAAAAACAAGGATTAGGAATAATCTCCCCTTTGGGGGATTCAAGCCTCAAAAAAAAAGTCTCTCAGTTTCTGCCACGTTGATGGGGACATACAAAGGTGGAGAATCTCATGTTGTTTGACGAGGAAGGAAAGAAAGTGATTTGTGAGTGAGGAAAGGTAAGAGAGTGTAGGGTGGTCGAGTGGGTATAAGTTGAGTTTTAAAAGGAGAGGCTTAAGAGTTGAGGTGAGTAGAGAGACTGGGTGAGTGATGGTCAGAGAGAGACGAGGAGATCAACGTCTCTTTTATACGAGAGGTCAAGAAAACGCGGGCCGAAGAGATTCCGAACCCGTCTGAGAGGAAAACAAAACGGGAGGAGGGGAGGTTTAGATCAAAGCTCCTTTTTTCTTGGTTTTAATTCGGTCTTATTTCGGAGGCTCGGGGGGGGGGG
>BCKM01000023.1:132411-154025 GCA_039545415.1 Udeniomyces megalosporus | reverse complement strand
GGGGGGGGGGGGGGGGGGGGGGGGGCAGGAAGAAGCTCAGACGTTGAGCCTAAACCCCCTTCTTGTCCTGCTTTCCCTACTCTTCCTGCACAATCCGCTTTGACCCGTTCTCTTCCTACAATTTGACCCACTCCGCCTCGGCCCATTTCATCTATCCCGTCTGTACCTAAACCCTTCCTTCGACCCACCCAATCTTCTCGAAACAACAGAACACCAGATCATACCCCTCAAACTCGTACCCGATTCGATCTCTCCTCCTGTATCCATCCAACAATCCTCTCTCATCGAGCGTCTTTGCGCCTGAGCCCCAACCGTCATCCGTGGCGTCGTCAGGAGTCGAATGGGAGACGAAGAGAGTGATGGTCAATCGAGCGGGTTCAAAGATGGAAACGACGTTCGAGATGAGGGTTTTAAAGTTTGGGAAAGGATTGTCGTAGGTTGGGATCGATGATGTTGATGAGGATGAGGAGGAACTTGGTGCAGAGGTGAGCGTGGTTGAAGGAAGCGAGATGTTGCTTTCAAACGATGCGTAGGAATAATCCTTCTCGGGTGTGACGTGAACTGTCCAGTAGCCTTCGGAGAACGTAGGAGGGGAAGAAGGGGAGGGTGAAGCAGATGGGCACGGGGAAAGAACGAGAGCGTTGGCTGAGTAGCCGCAAGGTGTGAACGCGTAGGAGTCGAGTGTCGTCAGAGAGCTTGGGAAGAGGGTCGAGAGGAGACAAGCAGCACTGGAAGAGATTGAGATGAAGATGAATGTCAAGGAAGCAAGTTAGCAACATGATCTTGGAAGGTAACTCGGTATGTTCAAGGGCAAGATAAATCTTAGAGACTCACGACATATCCACGCCCAACTCTCCTCCGTTCCTCATGGCAGCGCCCTCAGCGACGGTGGGAGGGTAAAATTGATTCCGGCTTCGCTCACTAAGATGAGTCATGAGCATCTCAAGTGTCTGGTCGTTTGTGTCCCCTCCAACTTTACTCAAACAACCAAGGCTAGGCAACCGAAGTGGTCTCTCGACCTGGGCCTGATCCTGTCGTGGCTTGGTGTGGTTTTGTGGTGGGCGATGAGCGGAAGATGATGAAGACGAAGTAGCGGAATGGATCGAAGTCGCTGCGTCCGACACAGTAGATGGGTCAGAAGGATTGATGTTGGTTGATCCGTTAGTGGAAGGGAAGTGAAGGGCAGCGGAAGCAAGAGCGTCGGCTAGGACGGATGAGGTCGAAGCGTAAGAAGAGGAGATCGTGGTTGGGTCATCCTTGGTAGCTGTGGCGGACTCGATCTGACGAGGAGTAGAAGAGGGAGATGCGGTGGTGGATGGAATGTCTCGAGGAGAGGTGACGTAGAGAAGCCAGTGATCACCGTTCATTGGTCCGACAGTGTATGCGGCACCATTGTCTGAAGCAGGCACATCGTGTGTAAGACGTGTTTGTTAGGACCCAGCAGCAAAGGCAGGAGAGTTATTCATCCGAGGACTGACCGAAGATGTCGTCGAGGAACCCGACTTCAGCCCCCCAGCCACCCTTATGAGGACCCATCTGTCTCTCAGGGAACATGAAGCTCTTCCGAGAATAGAAGCACCGGTAAACGGAAGTCAATCCGGCGTAGGTCGAGGCGATCGAGAGGATTCGAGGAAGTCCGAGCAGATTGAGGGTGGTTCCGCAGGTCTTCATGATCAGTTTGTTAGGAGTGACAAAGAAGGATGATTCACTGCGGCGAGACGTGGAGTGATAAGTGGTACAGAGAAAAGGGGCGAAAGAAGAAACGAAGGGTTGTCAGATCGGTTGAGGTCCTGTGTGGATCTCGCTACACAACTGTCAGGATGGTTGTTTTGGTATGATTATGCCCCCATAGTCTGCACATGAGGCAACGATGCTACTCCATGGACGTAGGGCCGTGAACAAGTGGGATAATGTATTTTGCTAGCCGACATTTTTCTCCATAGTTCTTTGCGTGGGATGATATTTACTTACGACAACAGATACGCATCAATCTCTTCACCTTCAACGAAGCTGAGAACTTTGCACTTGACGATGTCAAGCATGTCCTCCCAAACTTCCCTCGGGACTGCTCTGAGTCCAAGCCAATCGCCTCCTTGAGCAGGAGGAGGTCGCCTGCGTGGATGGGATGCAGTTGGGGTCGGCAAGGGTGGAAGAGTGTCGAGCGATGGAGTGAACCATATCTCTAAGAGCTTCTCTGGACCCTCAAATGGACCATCAGGCTCGGAGGAAGTCGAAGGAGAAGGCGAAGTAGGGCGCTGAAGTGTAAGGCGTGGTGAGGAGAGGTGAGAATGATGCGGCGGTGAGGCGTGAGATGAATGGACCTACCTGGACAGTAGACATGATGACGGTGAGGATCTCGGACAGCGCAGGAAGACGGTCAACTTGCGGTCGAAGCTTCAAAACGACTTGAAGGTTCAGGGAGCGTAAAGAGAATATCGGAATTCGTCCCAGGATCGCGTATACCCAACCTAACCATCACGATTGACCCTTGGCTGAACATGCTCCATCTACCTCGTCGTCCCAGCAATCGGCCACATGACCAAGAGTCAGATATCTGCACAACCTCATCCGCCCATCGTACGCCTTCTCCGACGACTTCCCTGTCCTCTCGCTCATCCCGTTCACCCTCTCCGGGTCCACCTCACTCGGAATCCACCAACCCAACTTCCCCAGCTTCATCTGTTTTCCAACTTCCCCCGCCCCAACGTAGACAGGGTCTCTGGCGATCTGTCAACGACCCTTCTCTCGACCCAGCTTCTACAGGCAGGCACCCTGCCGTAGGAGGCTCAGGTGACCCTTTTGGTACAGAATACCAAGGTATGAGGAGAGGCCCCAGACTAAATGGCGGAAGACCAGCGAAGAAGGTAGAGGAAATGAGTAGAGAGGTAAGTTCGCTCAACTGGCTACCTCGACTTTCGTTTCGTGCTATTCAACACGTTATCCCTAGCGCAGCATCTCAGTCGATGCCTGATGGCAGCTTTAATTGTGCACTGTTCCCAGCATACGGCCACTGCGAGATGCAAGCGCTCGACGGCTGTTCGACAGTCACAGACCGCGCATGACGTTATCCCAGACACATCTCTGCACATGCACCGGCACTTGCACCTGTGTCCGCCGATTACACTAGGTCGCCGAAGCAAGTCAATCGCGACGAAAGCTCAAAGATCTCCTCACTTTCTCCTTCCTGTCTTGCCTTGAACCGACCGACCCTCGTATCTCGCTTGCGCGTCTTGGACATACCCGTGCCATCTGCCTAGCAAGCAATCATTGACTTGTGATTGATGTCATCGGCCTGCCCTACAGGAATTGTCCAACACTCTCACTCGAAATGCCGCGGTTTTGCGAGATCCCTTGATCTTTCCTCGTCTCCCCGCTTCATCGCCACCAGATCCCCATCAACTTAGATTGCTCGCCGCTCAGGAAGCTCTCGAACATCGACTTTCTCTCCTTACCACTCAAACGCCGACCTCAACTACTCTCGTCTCGACCAATCCCACCATCGCACCAATGACACCATCTTCCTCGGCCATCGACGCGTCTACGACGACGACACCCTCTTCTACATCTCCCTTCTCTACCACCAATATCTCTCCACAGACTCATACCTCAGGGCCCCTCTCGAATCGGTTGAAAGCTCTTCCTTCCAAGCGAGGGACGCTTAATCCTCTTGCGTTGGCGGAATCTATCGCTCTTCAGCAAGATGTTTACGAGCGGGAAAAGGTTCGGGAGGAAAGAGCCAGAAGAAGAGAGTTGGAGAGGGAGCGGATCGGAAGGGAAAGATTGGAGAGAGAAAGAGGTCAGATCAATGGGGTGGGAGGTGTTCCGATGGATGAGATGGAGAGAATCAGGGGTCAAGCTAGGTTGAGAGCGTTCATGTGAGTTGATTATGGTTTTCCTTCTGCTCGACACGTCATTCGCTTTTTCCAGGAGTCCACTGACATGTTCCTTCACCTCAGGGCGCCGCCACCTTCACTATCTCGAGACCCATTTTACCTCGATTCAGACGACGATCTAGCGGAAGCCGACGGAGACCTCTTCGATGATGATGATGAGGACGACGACTTGGCTATGGCGGATGATATCGACGAAGATGGAGATGGGAATGGAGGCATGATGGTCATCTCTCAAGAAGAGATCAGAAGAGCTTGGGACGGAGGAGGGGTAGGAGAACGTGAAAGAGGGTAGATGGGAAAGAAGGGACATCCTGTATGATCATTACCATCATTACCATCATTATCATCATCATCTTCATGCATCGTCTTGCTCTCGTTCAGATCACGTCCGCTTGATCAAGAAAGTCCATCCATTGATGTCCTGATGAAGAGGCGAGGGAAGCTTCCCAGGCAAGTATAGAGATGTGAAAAAGACAAAACGAGGTCCACGAGCATGGCGATGATTCAAACCGGGATCAGGCGCAACGAGTGAGGATCTGAAAGGCTGAGAAGACTGGAGGAAATAATGGCATCGAGTGAGTCGATCAAGCTTAAGGCGACATTCGATGGAATGGCAAACCACCACCTCCTTCAATATCCCCTCATCCATCTTGGGACCTCGCTAGATCGAGCAGACTAACAACCAATGGCTGATAGGTTCTGTCATCTTTGTACCATCAGAACGAGAATACTTACCCGCAAAGGAAATCTCCTTCCCCAATTTGTTCCGTCCCTGTCCCAGCTTTCGATCGAAAGACTCCGCCAAGCCTTCGTTCATCAATCGCGAGATAACAGATTGATCGAACGTTTGCTCCAGCTGATCGATCTGGAAGTGAATGCCGAGGGATCGTCCTCTGAGCGATCCGCTTCAAGCCAAACCCGGCTCGAAATGAGTCTCTCTTTTCAGTGCTCCCTCTCCCTCATTCCGATGGCTTCCTCTGATCATTCCTCCGATTATCCGCTACACGGGTAGAAGAGAGTGACAATGTATCCCAGACATGTTCAGATATATGGATAACGGATAGATTGTCCTTGACGAGGTTCAAAAGGGCGGTCAGTCCCATGCTCTTTTCCCCTCCTTCTTCATCAACCAGATCTCACAGTCACCTCTTGTCTTGCACCCAACTCTGCAGCTGTATCAGTCCATATTCATTCCATCCCATCCCATCCCATCCCATCCCGATACCCTTCTAGCAAGGCTCCTCTCTTCCTTTCACATCTCCTTCTCTCTTTCACCCCAACATGAAGCTGTCCCTTCCATCTTCTCTTCTCTTCTTCTCTTCAGCTCTCCTCGTATCCACGCCAGCACTAGCCACACCCGTCGCTCCCGCACCACCATCTCTCCTCGCGCCCAGACTGGTCTCAGCCGAAGCTGGCGTGTGTGCGTCGATCAATGTCGATGCGCTCATTCGGTCATTGGGCTTGATCAACCTGAAGGCTGGAACTTCAGTCTGTCTTTGTACTGATGCTGTCGTTGGTGAGTGGTTACGCCTACTTTCCAGGTTCCACATCTCGTTGCTGGCTGACAATCGCGTCTGTTTTATCCCTGCTGGACTTTGGGACGCCATCTTTGTGATCCATCACTGCGACAATCTACATGTCTGTTGTTGATCCGACTCCCCAGGCGTCCTTGATGGCCGAAGCGACCTTCTCTCTCTGCTCAGTCGTACCAACCTAGATATCTCTGCTCTTCTCGTATCGGAGGTTGGTTTTAACCCTCCTTACTATCTTCTTTTATGATCTGGTCTTACTCTAACATCACATCACTAAACCAACAAGATCACCCGTCGAGCCACCCATCCCGACAACGGATACACCACTCGGTCATGCTCTTTCGGCTGCAATCAAGGCTACTCGAGGAAGAATGATCGATGCGAACCCATTAGCGTGAATACTCCCGCGTTACCTTTGCGATCTATAGGAACCAAGGCTGACTGGAGAGTTTTGATGGCGAATCGTTTGGCAGTGTCCGGCTGGCAAGTATGTCGAGAGCCTAGGAGATGACAGTTGCTCACGTTGCCCGAGCGGAACTTCATCGTCGGGTGGGAACGCTGTCACATCATGCGCTCCCCTACACGTAAGTCTGGTGCTGTACCGCCTGTCACCTTATCAGGACTGACTTGGTTTTCTTATTCATTTCCACCTGTACAGTGTCATAGCGGTACCTACCCATCCGGAAACGCTTGCGTGCCGGACCCGGTCTGCAATGGTCAGCAGCAGCTCATCAACCACCGATGTGTCAACGATCCAATCTGCTCATCGAATCAAAAAATCGTCGACCATGCATGTGTGAACATCGTGGTGCGTCTTACTTTCTAGCGATTTTTCACATGCATGGTATCTCTCTCACTATCGCTGTTGCGTTATCTGACCTGGACCCTCCATATCATTCTTTCATCCGTCTGGCTGTAGTGCCCGATCAACACCTACGTCTCACCCTCCAGCAAGACCTGCTCCGCCTGCCCATCAGGATCAGCAAACCCAGCGGGCAATTCTCTCACCTCGTGCACCACCATTCCCCCTCCCGCTCAAGACGTCGATTTATCTGCCGATGTCTGCGCATCGATTTCCCTCCAGGTTCTCACCGTCCATGTCGACGTGTGTCTCTGTCTTGATGCCGTTGTTGGTACGTGGTATCGTCCCCCACCAGAATCCTCCTGTAACGTTCCACTTTCGAGCGGCATCTGCCTTGATCAGCTCGCATCCGAGATCACTGATCGCTCACAACCTGGCTCCGCTTGCACAGACTTTGTCAATAGTGATCCAGTCCTTAGGCTCGTGTCAGTCCAGGCTCAGGCCGCTCTCGCCCTCGCCATTAATAGTTCTGCCAACAAGTGTCCAGCGGTTCAGCATGGCCGAAGGATTTGCGCTTCCACTTGCTCTTTCACTGTAGGTCGTTTCTCTCATTCTACCAACGGAATCGTATCCAATCTGCGCGCCCTCCCCCAACGCTATCTTGAGCTCAAGACCTCTTTCGACTAACTCCCTTTTCATCCCACAGTGCGACCCAGGTTACGTCAAATCTGGCTCGATCTGTGTTCCCTCCCCACCCGAAGCAACAATGAGACTCGCCCGCAAGTCGGCACTCATCCGAGCTCGATCCGTGTGTGGTCGTAAAGCAGGTTTCTCTGTTTGCCCGGCCTTTGCAAGAGGTGTCGGCAGTGGAAAGGGCAGTCAGGCTTGGGAATGCGTCGATACGCAGAGCGGACTCGAAACTTGTGGAGGTAGGTCTGATCTCCGCGTCCAAGCTTAGCTAAACGAAGACCAAATGACTAATTCGTGGATCCCCCTGATTCCATCCAGGTTGCCCTCAATCCCTAGGTTTGACGTTACCCCAACTGCTCTCCCACAACAAAGACGACTTCTCTCTACCTACCGGGACCGATTGCTCTTCCATTCCAAACGTAGACTCAGTCTCGTGCGATCGAGGGAGATGTATCGTCGAGTCATGCATCAGGGGGTACCTTCCTGATGGGGATTCGAGCTCCTGCGTGATTGATCGAACTTATCATCGACGAAACTAGATGGTCATCCCCTCACTCCTTTTCTCGTCTCATGTTGTCTCTCTTGGGTCTTTTGTCATCTGTTGTACAATATTAGCACCATCGGGACGATCTTCACTTGGTTTGATCTCCTGCCTTTATTTCTTTGGACTGTCGTGTCTGCTCTGGCTGGTCCACTTGATGCTTCCTTTTTTTCGTCTGGCTGGCTGTGTTGCTATAATCATGATTAAGTTGTCTTCCGATCGTGTCTTGGTTCGCTCACATCAGCTGTCCTCGTCGTCTCTAGAGACCAACAGTACAGAGGAAGCGCGAACCCGATGGTCAGCTCGGGTCTTTTCTGGTGGTTGTGATGAGAATCTGACGTCGTATCGAAACAGCCGAAACAGACCTTGGTGACGGAGCACACGATCCGAGCTTTCAGTTCGATTCACGCGACTACCGAATCGAACCTCCAACATCGGAGAACATCGTCACCATCGCTACCTATCCCTCTCGCTCTGGTGAACCCATCATCTCATCCGGGGATCAATCTCATCGGACGACTCCTCTTCTCTCAGCGATGACACCATCTCCGGCGCCTCCGTCATCATCATCGACGAAGCCCTCAACCGAACCTACCCCTCTCGAAGCTCCTCTCCTCACCCAGCCCACTCTGACCCAACCTCTGATATCAACATCTCTGTCGCCCATCTCTCCAGCACCTCAAACGAAACCTCAAACCATTGCAACCGCACCACCACCAGCTAGTGGATCCATCTTACAAACTCGACAATTCCCGTTACACCCCCCTCCTCCCGCATCCAATTCCTCGCCAAACCCTCCTCCAACAAATGTTCCTGGCGGAGGGGTAGCGACGCATTGGCTTATCAATCCCCCGAGAGAGAGGGAAGGAACAGCTGTTGATAGCATGAGTTTGGGTCAGCTGAAGGCGGCTGCTGCACTTACCAAACCAAAGGCATGTAAACTCCATCGCGTGAACGACGATTGACCCTCGATCCATGATTATCAAGGTATGCTTCTGACCTTGGGACGCACATTTGATCCCTGTAGCCGACGCAGTACGATTATCGATATGAAGATTCGGACACACTCATGGCCGAGCTTGACGAGTTCTTTAGTTACGCAGAGGTCCCGGTAGTGGCAGAAGGTCTCAAGTCATTTGAGGAGGAATTCGATGGCGGTGAGTCCGGGCTGACGGTGCTCGAAGGAATCTTTTGGTGGGGGAAGTTTACAAGGAAGGCTGAGGGAGAGCGCAGCTGATTTGAACCTTTGATCCCCCCCATCGCATCGATCCTTTTACAGAATGGGCAAAAGCCACACCAGAAAAAAAGTCTGCGTTCGTCACTAAGTTACTAGTGGAAAATCTGACGTCAGACGAGCTCGATACTCGGATAGACGCGGGATTGATGCTTAATTACGTTATTCAAGGTCAGTCGTCTCTAGACTTGTTCGGTTGATGATGATGATCAGCTGACTGCTCATCAACATTTATAGGTACATTCGCCGAGACGAATTCGCCTGAACACCAACTTCACTTCATCCTCGACAATGCCAAGTTCGTGAAAGCTGCTGGAGGACTGACCGCCATCATTGAAGCTCTCGTGCGAGCATCTTCTACTCTTGACAGGCTCGTGTGAGTACAGACAATTTGGCAAGATCGATATTCAACCAAGCCCCAGGCTCATGTTTTGTCTTGGACGCAGATCTGGTCATAACAGATCGGACTCGGTCTCGTTTCAGCAACAACCAAACGCTGCACTTCCCAACGCTGAAGGTGACGCAAAGGCCGAGACAGAAGACATCTGTCGGGAGATTGGACTCTACCTATCAGCGCTCTACTTTCTGATCGAAGTGAGCCGAGGGGATGAGCAGTTGGCATCAACACTCAGTCAGTTTCAACGTCGCCGCTGAACGCCATACAGATGAGGTAAACTCGTACTGATATAGTCGTACATATCGCAGTGGCTTGCGAACCACCATTACCGGTCTTCCTGATGCAGCTCCTAGGGGGTCTCAAGGATCGATCCCTGAATAGTCAAAGCTCCAGAGGCTATCCCATCAAGAAGGTGACGCACCGTCTCTTTGTTTCCTCCTCATCTCAGACACGGTCGAATCTGACTGCTGGTTCACCTGTCTTTCTGTAGCTCCTCCTTTTGACTTGGAAAGTTATCCTCACCTGCCTCGGTGGGTTGAGAGACGTTGCCAAGGTTACGAAATTATCTCGGGAGATGGCTGGTCTACCAGCTGAGAAAGAAGACTGTGTGTTCAAGGACTTTTGTCTGCACTCTTACTCCATCTTTGCCTGGTCAACCTGACACGTTTTTGTCATGTACGATGCCTCAGGGCTCGGATTCACCAAGTCTTCTCCTCACGACATCCGCCAATTTCGATCCGAGACTTCTGTCAAGTACCCCACGTTCTCGCCTCCACCGTTCAACGATGGTGTCGTTCCGGCCTCCAAGCTCGCCGAAGCCCTTTCGCCGATTCCTGTCCGCCCACACTATCACGCCCCCCTCCCATCCTCGAGCTCTGATAATTTCACCTCCCTTGGCCGGCCGTTTGACTTCCCCGCTGGATTTGGAGGTCCTAGTGCTAGCGGTGGGAACGGTGCGGGTGTTCTACCTGGAGGAGGACTTCCTATGACACCAGCACCTAGTCCTCCTCCGAGTCCGAAGCCAAAGAAGCAGCAATGGCAAACAGATCCCCAGCGACCTTTTATCTTTCCATTCTCGACACAAGCCCACGGCCCAGACGTCCTTGTACCGCACGCCATCTCTGAAGCCGACAACCTTTATCGCAACCACATCCACGTTCCGCTCTCTCTCTATCAACTTTACCAGGAACGCGAGGAGTTCATCCGAGACGAAATCGGTTTGGGTAGAGATGGTCTCCTCGGGATGGGAGTCGAGAATAAAGGGCCGGGGACCATTCTTTTGGACGAGAATGGAGAGGAAATCGAGGATGATGGGGATGAGGTCATGAGAGACTTTAAAGGAAAAGATTGGGACTTGAGAGAAGAGCAGGAAGAGTGTGAGAGGAACAGAGATACCAAAGGAGCAAAGAAGATCCGGGAGAAGAGGGATGGTCTCAAGAAGTTGGAAAGAGTTGAAGTCCTTTATGTGAGAAGTCGAGCTTTGATCTGTTGATCTAGATCAGCCCTTTTCGCATGCCAGGCTTTGGTCGACTGATCGTTATATCTTTCTCGTTTCGAACCTTCACAGCGAGGAGTTCTCTCTTCCTCGTTGGCAAGCACGGTCGTCGTCCTACTCAAGCAAGTCCTTGCTTCTCTCCCCCAACCTCCACTCAATTCGCAAAACAACTTTGCGAACGGAACCTCCCCTGGGGGTAACAATGACGGAGACGGATTCGAGTTTCGTAAGTCCTACTTGTTTGCGTTGAGCTTGAGCGAACGGAACCGCTTATCCATGTCAACATCCGTTTGGTCTACTTTTCAGCGACCGACGAGGAATCAAAGCCACCTCCTACAATGGCAGAGATAGATGTGCTCCGAGAACGTGAAATAAATTCAAAAGCTGTCTCTGCCATCATCCTTCTCCTCTTAAAGTGGTTCAAATGCTCTCGTACGTATGAAACATCCAGCCGTCGTGTCTCGGCTGTCAGCAAGCTCATCGACATCTTTCCTACGCCGCTCTTGAAACAGATATTCTCAAGTTCCAACATCTCTCACAGATTTTGTTCGACATGAACTGTCCATTGATCATGGTCAAGACTTTCTTGCTGCAAGACTCAGTTGAGCTAGTCAAGGCCAAGAATGATGTCCCTGACCAGAAGTAAGTCCTCCTCCATCGCTCTACAACTTTGCATTGAGCGCTGACGATCGATTGATTCTATGACCATACGTTTTTGTTTTTGTTTGTTCCCCCAGCTTTTTCCGCTACTGTCTACTCCATCACTCTCGACATCCAAATCCATCTTCGACTGTCACTGCTCCATCGTCGTCGTCCGATTCAGGGTCTGGCAACACATCATCACTATCTAATCCAACCCCTTCGAACCATCCTCGAATCGGTACTCGATCTGGGACCGCAGCCAACAAACCTCCAGGAACAAAAGACGATGAAGAGATCGAGCTCATCGCAGACTATAGTTGGAGAAACTTTTTCTCAAGTATCAATAGGATCAAGATTATCCAGAAGTTACTCAAAGGTCGGACCCAGCAAATTCATCAGTTCAACCAGTACAAAACTTTCGTAAGTTGATGGGGGGGGGGGGGATTCTTGAGACGATTTCAAGCATCATATCATGTACACTATTCACGCGGTTCCCTTGTTTGATCGATGTTGGGTTGGGGGGCGATCGATGCAGAACACATTCAAAAGGATGCTCAAGGTTCAACATCCCATGTTTCAGCTTCAAGTGCTCAAGATCATCAAAGGTCAGATTCCTCATCTAGGCAAAAAATGGAAGCAGCGTGCGTGTCAATCATTTTTTTTTCTCTTCTTTTTTTTCCCTCTCGAGTCAATTCGAGACGTCGAATTTTCAACTTCTAACATCAACCTGAATTGTAGAGAACATGAAGATCGTCACGGCTATCTACCTCAACTGCCGACCTGATCTTCGAGACGAATGGTTGACCGTCGGAATGGAGCAAGAAGAATTGGACGAGTCAAACGTGCGCCTGAAAAAAAACAAAGCTTCCTCCAATCGATTCGATCTCCTGATCGTCTACTTACTTGCTTTCTGATGAGTGCTGATTGTCTGAGACGCTCTTTGTTCCTCTCTTTTCGTTCTTTTCTTCCTTTTCTTTTTCTCCATGGGCAGGCTCAAGAACTAGCTCTTCGTTCGCTCGTCAGGTTCTATCACAACAGGCATTACGCTCCCTTCCTACCCCACCCACCTGGAGGAGGAAACAACGTCAACGGTCATCGACACTCCATGTCTTTCAACCCTAATCATGATCCTCATTCAGGGGCTGGTCCTCATTCTCATCCAAACCTTCATCATCGAAATTCTTCAATAGACGTCGATCTTTTCCCACCCAACAAATCTCATCCTCCAACTCACATGCATCCACCGGCATCTCTCCCGGACGATCTGATGGATACTTGGTCGATTGAGTACGAGGATGTACTCGATTACGATGGTGAAGGAGGAGAAGATGGAATGGGTGGTTGGGGTTCTTTGAGAGATGCTCTCAAAGGTTTAGAGACTAACGCTTGGAGAGATGATGATGGTTGGAGTGAGGTCAGTAGTGTAGGTACGATTGGTGAATTAGGTGAAGGAGCTAGGTTGAATGGGGAAAGTGAGAGTGAGGGCGAGGAGGAGGAGGGAGAGGGGGGAGGAAAAGATGGTAGAGTGAGGGTCGGTGGAGATGGATCGAAGAGAAAGAGTAAGAAAGGTGACGATGACGATGATGGAAAAGGTGACGATGCTGATGTCGACGAGAACAAGAACAATTGGGAGGTAAGTTCCAACGACTACATAGTTGAATAACCATTCCTTTCCCCGCTTCTTTCGCACACACACTTTCCTCTGGTGTAGAGGTATCTTAACAAGACTGAATGAATCCTTACTTCTCTCGTCATCCATTTCATGCTTCCTACAACGAAACGAACCTTTTTTTTTTGTTCAGCACATGTCGAATGCAACTTTGGCGGCCATGCCTCGATCTCCGACCCACATCACCCGACGATCCTCTTCCGGTGGATCTCCACTCCGACCCGTCATGAAGGGTAACGGTGTTGATGGACCTGATCTCTACGAGGAATCCGTCGAGGTCGAGGAAGAACTAGGACCAGCACCGATCAACGGTCCAGGTGGTGGTGGTGTGGACGAGGTCGAATTCCTCTATGGCGAATGATTCAGATGAGCGAGCTGGAGGGAGGGAGAAGTCGGGAGAACGAGGTGGAACAGGGAAAGTTTTGATGAGATGAGGTTCTGCAGCATTTTGCATCGTTTCTTGTGTCTCCTTTTTGTTTTTCTCTCTTTTTTTCTTCTTCTTCTTCTCTTCCCTCTCTCTCTCCGTCCTGTTTACAGGGTCTTTCTCGTATGCCGAATATCGCTACATGATCATATGCTGATGATCATTGCGATTCGACGGGAAAGTGCGTAAACAGTCACTCGAGGGGAAAGAAAGATTCCCTTTTCTTCAACCTTTGCTCTCTTCTTTCTGTCAACTCTCTCATCACGACCTCAAACAGATCCTCAATTCGTGAGTGTGGAATTGACCACAGGAATTGAGGTCAATTCCTGAGCTCAGGTCGAGCATATCCTCGCCTATCCGTGGCCGTACTCATTCGCCTATGATAACCATGTGATATGTCCGCACGAATGGCCCAGTGGCGAATGACGGAGTAGAGAGGGAAAATTCCGTCGAGGAAAAAGGCAAGAAAACAAAAAGAAGAAGAGGGACGGTTACGCAAGGTCAGGTTTGGTGTGAGGCAGAGTAATGCCTTGCAAGGCAGGGATCGACCCAAGTCGTGCTTGCATCGCGTCCATGACCTGCTTCTTCTCGCTATCGTGTCGACCTTTTCCGAGTTTTTTCGCCTGAGGGAGAGAAGAAGGAGAGAAACCATCCTATGCACTTGTGAGCGAGTGTCCGACTGGACCGTGAGTAGACTAAGAACAATTACCTTGATGACGAGGTGGATAGCCACGCATCCTGTGGCGTATTCCACCAGCAGATCGAGTTGCTCGCTCGAAAGATCCTTCGGAGACGGAAGGGCGGACGAGCTCGAGAAGATGTCCTTGACCAATCTGGTTCGATCCTCTCTGTAGGTCGAGAGGAGGTACGTCTTGATCGCCTCGAGAGGCACGGGAACATCTCCGGGCTTGGAGTCGGCAGCGGTCCTGGAGTAGTGGAAAATGGTAGAATTTCACAGAGCAGCGAGACGTGAGGGCACATCAGCCAGGATCTGGCAGGGAAAACGGGTGACGTGGATAACAATGGTTGCTCACAACGAGGTGACCCAGGCCTTGCCAGGCGAGGTTTTCAGCCATCCCGGGTACTTGTCTTCCGCCTTCTTCTTGACGGCCTTCCCAAAGCTCGAGATGACGCTCGAGATCGGGCCTGTGAGCTGTCTCTACATCATGCAGACCGGACAGAAGAGAAGACTTGTAAGTCGTCGAAATCACTGGAAATCACTGATTAAACAGCCGAGCTCGGATACACACCATCTGATCTTTGGTCAAGGTCGGATCCAGAGGGGAAATGATTTGCTCCCGGATGTACTCGAGATCCAAGGACGGACGAGACAGCAACTGTCGCCGGACCAGGTACTCCAGACGGTCCGGGGTGAGCGAAGCCTGTTGACAGAAGAAGGTCGAGATCAGCGATCAAGTCGTATCTCTACAACGTCCATGTCTCAATTCCTGTGGTCAATTCTTCACTCAGGAATTGAGGTCAATTCCTCACTCAGGAATTGAAGTCTCTCAGACTCGCTTTCAGAGCTGCCTGCAACTCTTTCTCCTCTCTTTCCAAGACTCCTCTCCTCCTTACCCGATTGTCTTCCTCATCGATCGACTGTCGAGCTCGGGTTGTCTCGGCTGAAACTGGTTGTCTAGTAGGGGTGGCATCGGCCGAGGGTCGAGGAGGAAATGTGGTGGCCGAGGGCCGAGCTGGGAGGGCAACGACGGTGGGATCAGTACGAGGTGGGAGCGGACGGATGGGTGGTCCTCGATATGGTTTTGGAGGGAGAGAAGCTACGGTACCTGATAAGTTCAACTTGATTGGAAGTCGAAGAGCAGGAGTTGAGCTTGGCTCTGGATCTTTCAGAGTTGATCTTGAAGGTTGGTCGTCGACGGATACGAAAGTGGGAACTAATTTCGGGGGGGCAGAGATATGAGGAGTCGTGATGATCTGGACCTTGGTTGTGTCAGGAGGAGTTGATCGAGGTAATGACGGGAGCGAAGGTGTGGATTGGTCATCATCGTCATTGGATCTGGATAGATCCCTTCCATTGCGTGACGAAAATTTCTGCTTCTTGGCTTCTGAGGGTGTAGAATGCTCGTCTTCGGGATCGTTGCTCATCATGCTTGAACGCTTAGCACCGACGTTGACGGTTGAAAGGATCATGGCGGGAGCTATTCTTGAAGGAGTGGAAGTGGAAATGGCAGAAGTGGGAGTTTGCGTGACTGGGGGCTTCGAGGTTGAGGTTCGATTTGAGAGCTCAGCTGAGCTAGAGCTGGAGGAGGAGAGAGTAGGAATGTAGATGATGCTGGGAAGATTAGGGTTGAGAGGTGAGGGCGAAGGTCTATACGGTAGCGATTTAGGATGATTCGTAACTTCAAGTGATCTAAGCCTGTGCGAAGCGGGAGATGGCAGTGGTAGCGATGGCAGTGGTAGTGGTGTCAAGATTGGTTGTGATAGTAGATGAGACAGTCCATGACTATGTGTGTGCGTAGGAGGAAGTTGGACTACTGACGGAACGCAATCTTTCTGAGCTGGTGACGATCGGGCTGAATTGGTTGAAAGATCACCAGCGAACATAGACAGAGGAGCAGCTGGTCTGGAAGCGGATTTACGAGCGCGGGCAGAAAGCTGAGATACTGTCGGAGTTGATTGCACATGTTGTTTGTCGGCAGCCGAACGGGATGGACCGACGATCGTCGACTCTGTTCCCTTCCCTTCCAGATCAACAGATCCTGCTACCTGTGGAGGGGGATTGCTGACGCTGCCACCCGCACCGACTTCTTGCCTCTTTGCCGCTTCTCGCTCGTCCACCTTTTTGCTTTGCCCGTCGCCTCTTGTTGCGGTGGGCTGTGATTCCTTTCGGGCAGGAGCAGCAGCCGCATCGATGAGTTGAGTTGAAGTTGGCACAGGTGGTGAGCCAGACGAGGAATGTCTTTGAGCAGATGGCGCTGCAAGATTCGGAAAATCGGTCCAACCAGCGATGACAGAAGGCTGCCCGATCTCGCTCGAGTCCGCAGCAGAAGCTTGACTGGGGAGGTAAGAGACTGACGCTTCATTAGAAGTCACTTGTGGGCAATTGTTGTTAGAATTTGGGGCTGAGATGGGAGCGAGAAGCGGTTGGGATGGTCGAGCGGTACGATGGACTAATTGGCTCGACTGACGAACCTGGCCAGATGACGCAGGAATGAGGTGTCGCTTGTCCGGCTCAGAAGCTGGTGTTACGCTTTGGCCGCTCAAAGTCCCAACATTTCTCTGCTTCTCAGCAAGCTTTCTCTGAAAAGAGCAAATCGAGATAGTCAAGGTCAGGACTGGCCTCAATTCGAAAGACCAGAGTGAGAATGATCTCACAAAGCACCGCAGCACTATTTTTACCAAATAGGTCCGCTCAAGGAATTCCCAAGGAATGCCAGGTACTCGAGTGGCAGCTGTCCGGTGGAGGTGACCAGTGACGCGTTCCAAGAGGTGCTCGTTGTACTGCGACCCTTCCTGAGACGGTGCCAGAGCGATGGAAGTCAGACGTGAGAGAAGGGTGAACTTGGCTGGATGGCGGATGGCAACTGACAAGCCGGACGTCCCAGTGGTACCTGAACTTGCCCCATTCAGCCTGTTTCACCAACTCCTGTGGTGTTGGCTCTGGCACCTTGTACGGCAACGGGGAATCTGGGTGCTTCGGGTCGAGACCCATCGATTCACAGAGTACGTCCCAACCAGCGGTGACGATTTTTGTGATCCATGTCTCTCTTCGTGCTGAACAAGAAAGAGAAGTTGGGATTGGGGATGTAGAGCTGGGAGCGATGGCAGAAGACGAAGTTGTGTCCGCTGCCATCGAGGTATCTGGACAAATCGGTGCGGGAAGCCCAGGTGGGAGATTGGACTCAGTATGTGCTGCCTGGCGGATGAGCGAGGATGTGGGTCGAGAGATCGACGGTCTGGCCGTTGTATCGGATGAGGATGCTTGGGATGCTTGGATCGTGGTATCAGATGCAGGGTGTGTAACTATCTTGAACTCAAAAGGGGATGCGGAGGTGAGGGTCCGTGCTTGGGTTTCAGCCAAAGCCGGGTCTGGTGTCGGCGTCGATGCTTGCTTGTTTGGAAGGAATGCTGTAGAGGTGTCTCTTGAATTAAGGCTTGTAGATAAGCCTGGCCGTGGTACTATGGGAGGGGGTACTTTGGATGGTGCAGCTTGGGTCAAGAGAGATGCAAGTTGTTCTTTGATTTGATTTTGAGATGCTCGGAGCTCGTCGTTGGACCTGAGAAGCTTCTGGATGTGAACTTGATGGGTTTCGATGACGAATTTTGTGTCTCGCTCGCTCTGATGTGGATCCAGGAGACGATTGTCAGCTTGACTCGATCGGAAGGTCCGAGAGGGGCTTACCCTCGCAATCAATTCTTCAAAACGCCTCTCCCACCTCATCTCACGGTCCCGTTCATCTCGGCCAGAATTTCGGATGGCATTGAGGCTGATGTAAAAGATGACAAGTAACGAGCGATCACCCAAAGGGGTCTAAGCTGAGAGGATTCTGATACACCGAGAGTTGTGTTTATTCGGGACGAACCGCTCGAAGATATGGGTAAGGATAGGCTCGTCCTCTTCTGGTGAAACAATCGCGCCTGCATGGCTAGGGCCAATGCCATGCATGCTGGAGTGGAGGATGAAGGCGGGGTGATGGTCAGAATTCTATGGTGAACTTCTCGGGAACTTCATTTTCCGACGCGTCTCGCAACGTCTCCCCGCTGAAGCTCTCCCTGAAACCGTCACGTCCTCACATCCAGTCCCTCTACACTCCTTTCAATCACCATGCCGCCAAGCTCAACACTCGCTCAATGCCTCGCCGTCGTCATGCTATCCCTCACACTCTTCCCGATAGCCACCTTTGCCCAATTCAACCCATTCGGTCACATGTTCCAGCAACAGCAGCAGCAGCAGCAGCAGCAGCAGCAGCAACAACAGGAGGGTGTCCGAGGATGGAACGCTATGCGAGAGAGTGAGCTCAGGATCTGCCTCAATAGTCGTATCTGTCAGCTGACAGGTTCTTGATCTCCCTCGCACACCAGTTCCTTGCCCAAACTATCTCTGTCCAGACACCTTCACCTGCGTCCCTTTCCCTAGCCAATGCCCTTGCCCATACTCGTGAGCCTCATCTCATTCCCCCTCGTGTGGGCATGTGTACCAGCTTCTTCTTCGCACGCTGACACTGTAGCTCCTTCTCGAATCACGCGCGATAGGGAGGATCGCAAGTGTTTCCTTCCCCCGGCAGCTGGCGAGTCTGACCGCGATAGAGCGTTCGTTTGTATTCGGGGAGAAGAGGGTTGCTCATCTGTGATGAAGCTGGCTAAGGGTCTCTAAGGTTGAATCGATGAGTCAGCGTCTTTGGGCGAAGAGCTGATGACGACAGCTGAAGAGATCAAACTGACCGTGATGCTGACACTTCAAAAGTCAGCGACATGGGGCTTTCACATCCTACGAGGAAGATCTCTTGTCTCTGATGACCCGGGATGGTTTGAGAGCTCAAGTCCAGGTCCATTCACCCTCAGAGGACCTGTCCTCTTCTCTCCTTCCTGCATTCAGCTAAATAAAAACCTCACCCCGTAACATCCACCTGTCTGGGCCCATCTTTCTTTCTCTAGATCTGATCTCGACTTGAGCTCTCCTCTCCCCTGACCGAAGTCCCCCTGTCCACCCAGACCAAACTTCAATCTTTTCCCCCTGCGAGCCGCTGTTAGGACCCCTTTTGTGATTCGGAGACTTCCCTCTCCTTCTTCAATCGACTCCTCCCTCTATCAGGCCCTGGTTATCCTTCACCTTCGTCTCTAAACAACTTTCCTCGCCTCCTTCATCTCCTTTCCTTCTCGCTCTCTCTCTCTCAAATCCGATTCCCCTTCTTTGCTCCATCCTTCTCCTCGACATGAGACTCTCTCTACTCGGGTTTACCTTCGCCCTTCCCATAGCTTCTGTCTCAGCCTATGTTTATGCATGCCCACCCAACTTTGAACCTCGTTTTGGCACATGCTCGCCCTGTCTAGTGGGGATGTCGTCTCCTGGCGGTTCCGTCTCCTGTACCCCCTTAGCTGTCAGTACATCTTGCTGTCTAGTCCTTGTAGCAGACTCAGGACTGACACCCCCTTTAATGCTTGGACTCTGGGTGTTGCAGTGTACCGCTGGTCAATACATGTTGGATCACTCATGCGGCACATGCGCTGCTGGAACGTACTCTGCATCTGGAACAGGAACTCAATGTTCAGAGGTAGAGTTACCGTCTGATATCTGTACACACGCACACCAAAATAGATCTACTACATCACATCTTGTCTCTGAACATTCGATCTATATCTGATGACTGACCGGTTCTCGAAACATTCCTCTGTCTTAGTGTGATCTAAATACATTCTCGGGTCCTTCAGCCTCAGGCTGCACTCAATGCCCGAACGGTTCAACATCCGGTCGAGGCTCATCGAGCTGTGTACCTAGCGTCCCCACTTGCTCTGCTGCAGATCATCGTCAGCTCAGTGCCGATCAAACCGCATGCATCGTCAGTCGTTTTTTTTTTTTTTTTTCTTCTTCTTCTTCCTTCGCTTCCTTGCCCTGTTGGACTTTCATTCAATGTTGATCTTCTACTTTCTGTTTGATTTCTTGACTGTATGTACATACATAGTGCTCGGCTGGTTATATCACTGGGCCGCGAAGTTCATGCATTCCATGCTCATCAGGAACAACTTCTACCGCTGGAGCCGAATCTTGTATCTCCCTGGTATCAACTCAATGCCCTGCGAATAGTTTCGTTTCTGGAGGAGAATGCGTCGAATGTCCTGCGGGTACCACATCTGATGGTGGAGCTAGTACCTCCTGTGCGCCTCTGAACGTGTGTCTTCTTCTTCCACTGCTTCTTCTTCTTGTTGCTTCAACATCACACACATAACATTTGACTGATGATGAACAGAGTAACTTGATCTATCGATGACAGTGTCCAGCTGGCTTTTATCCTCAGGGGTCCTCGTGTACCACATGTCCCGCTGGATCATACTCTGTAATTGGTTCAACCTCGTGCACTGCAGTTAGTCAATCTCATTGTCAACTTCTATCTCTTGAGTGGACCTATCTAGCAAAACCCTCTTACTGATTAATCTTCTGCTACGTCTCCATACAGTGCCCCGCCAATACCTTTTCCTCTGCCTCGTCTGATTTTTGCGCTCCCTGTGCATCGGGGACATCGTCTCTCCCTGGTTCAACATTCTGCTCATTCACGGGCCTCATTCCAATCAACCTTCCTCTTCTTACTTGTCCTGTTGATCAAGTCGTTGATCCATCCACCAACACCTGCGTTCCCTGCCCACCAAATACATCCACCTGCGGCGTCTCTAGTAACACTTGCTCCTCATCTTGTAGTACCCTTCGACTTGCTAGAAGATCAGCTCTCGTTCGCGCAAGAGATCACTGCGAGGAAAGGAAAGGTTGGTCTTGGTGCTCGATCGAGGGAGGGAGAAGAGGAGTTTCAACCAGTGGAGGGAAAGAATTCGAATGTGTGGATACGATGAATGGTCTAGAAACCTGTAAGTTTCATATATATATATTTCTTTAAAGGGGGGGGGGGGGGGGGGATTGGAAATTCAAAGATCTTCTCCCGTCTGATTTGATGATCAGGTTTAAACGGATGAAAATGATCTTTTCTCTTGAGAGTTGATGACGGACACATTCATTTGTTTTATTTGTACAGGTGGAGGTTGCCCTGTTCCATCTCATCTTTCCAGCTACCTTGTCAATGATTCCGAAAACGGCTTCTCCTTATCATCATCATCATCATCATCATCCGGTATCGATTGTTCTTCGATCTCAAACGTCGATTCAGTCTCTTGTCGACGAGGTTCTTGCGTCATTCGTTCTTGCGAGCAAGGTTATGAGCTTTCTTCCGATGAGGTCGAATGTGTCCCTAGAGTCGAATAGATTTTGGGGACTTGTTTCGTTTTGATATTTCGCTGTTTTTTCTTTTTCTTTTTCGTTTCTTCTTCTTTTTCTCTTTTTTTCTTCTTCTTTGCTCCGCCTTCCCTTCATTCATTACCCAAACTTGTCCCTTGCATCATCATCAAATCCATCATCACCACCATCATGATCATCATCACACTACAATCTTTAGGTCACTCTTCAGATGCTTTCACCAGCGATTTAACTATGCCCATTCTGGTCCCCTCACCACCTCCTCGCCTCGTAACATCCGACTTTCTGCCCCTTGATCGTTTGTACCTGTCACAGTATCTTCTCCCTTCCTTCGTTTCTTCCGTCTTTCTTTTTTTTTCTTTTATTCCCCCCCCCCC
>BCKM01000023.1:93365-132311 GCA_039545415.1 Udeniomyces megalosporus | reverse complement strand
GCCGTACAGCCTCGAAACCTCCTTTCTTCTTCTTCTTCTACTTCATGAATCTTCATTCTTATTATAGGTGACCCCCAACTTCAACTTTCCCCCTCCTCCTCCTCACCTTCCATCTTGACGCTCATTGTCGACCTTCCTCCTTCGCGTCCTCCTCCTCCCCCTCCTTCGGAAGAGCCTTCTGATCCGGATTGTCGTTGCTGTTCGTGTGATGTTTGGATTTGCAGACGATCCTTGATGACGGGTTTCGAAGAGAGCGGACGATAGGTTGGTTTGATCGTGTTCGTTGATGGATTGGGACTGATATCATCATTGTTCCCTGACGACATGTGAGCTGATGATGGTACCCGGCTCGATTCGGTTTCCTTAAAATTGTTGTTGAGACTTCCGCTAGTAGTAGGATAACCAAAGGCAGCTAGGAGTGAATCATTGAGTGACCCGGATGGGGTAACGTTTCTTGCCATCACGGCTTCTTCCCATTCGGTGAATCTATGTCACAAACAAAGGTGTATTGTGGAAAGGGGGATGTTATTGTTGAGATTGAATGAGGGATCGAGAGGGGAAAAGTAACGGAGATTCCTTCGTGAGGATATGCACGTGAATGTAGAGAAGATCAAGAACGGAAAAAAAAACGTACTGCTGGGAGATTCCCAAGATCCTTTTGGAGCGAAGCAAGCTCCTCTGAGAGAGGAGCTGTAATCGGACTTTGAGCTTCAACTGCAGTAACCCTCTTTTTTTCGGTCCAGACCCGAGATGATGGGGGAGGGGGAGCAAAAACGCAAGGAGCACTCGTATTATCAGTTTCAACGACGCAACATCTCCTCTCCCCCTCGATCGTGATCATGATCGTGTTATGTCTCAAGAAACTCAGCTCGACTAGAGCCTTTAGTCTATCTGGACCGATGTGACTGATGAACTCAAACGTCATACACAGTGGTAGTTTCGGAAGAGTGATGGTGCCATATTCTCCATTTCGCTTGCGTTTACGATCGTTGTTCCAGGCGAGTGGGGGAGAGTTTGGAGGGAGGTTAGGCACAAAAGGAGAAGGAGGAGGTTAGGGGGATTTCAAGTCGTTTAAAGCCGATTCTTGTCTTCTCCCCGCCAACTCCGTCGAGCACCCAACCGAAATCTTCATCATGTCCAACCCTAACACAAACCAAAACGATGGTATCACCCTTACTGCCCTCAAGATGTATCCCACCTTCAAGAAAGAGCTCGTCCAATCCATAGACCAAGTTCGTCAAAACGGCGGTCACCTCAAGCTCGTCGGAATCCTCGGTACGGGAAAGGACGATGCTAGGGTCTACGCTTCCGTTCGCACCCTCTTTCCTTACATCCAGTCACATCACATTCCTCCCATCCTTGACTCACCCGACCAACTAACTTGCTTCGATCCGTCTGCCTCGTTTGGCCGTCTCGCTTCGCCCCTCTTGAACAGTTCACCCAAAAATCTTGCGAAGCTCTTAACATTGAGTTTGAGCTCCGGACCGTCGGTCAAGCCAATGACCCCAGCGCTACCCTTGGTGATGGCGTAGAAGAGGCCATCGTCGCTGCCAACGACGACGACAACGTTGGCGGAATTCTCGTGCGTTGGATTCTCTTGTCTTATCTTTCCCCCTGACTCTCTCCACTGCCATCTTCCCAACAACCTCCCTTCCCTCATTCACGCACTAAACCCGATCATCATCATCATCACCCACCCAAATCAGGTCTACTATCCCATCTTTGGTGGTACCCAAGATCAGTACCTTCAACAAGTCGTCTCTCCTCTCAAGGACGTCGAAGGTCTCAACCACAAGTTCCTCTACAACATGTACCACAAGTTAGTCCGTTTTAATCCCTATCAGTCGAGCGATCTTGTTATCCTGATGACTCCTCGTACGTAACGTTTTTTTTTCCTTTTTTCAGCATCCGAAACATCTCGCCAGTCACCTTGAGGCCTCCCAAGACTCTTCCTACCGCTGAGAAACCAAACGCCAACATCTGCAAATCAATTCTTCCTTGTACTCCTCTCGCTATCGTGAGTAACCTGATTCTCAAGCCGACTCTCCATCAACTCTGGTCGCGTTGTGCAGTTGAATGACGTGGTTGTCTTTTCCCCTCCTCTCGTCGGAATGACGTTTTGCTACGTTTCTCTTCCCGGTACCCCGCTCGCTCAGGTCAAGACCCTCGAGTACACCAACATCTATAACCCCCTCCTCCCACCTGGCGACCGAGCTCGAGGAAAATGCATCACCGTCATCAATCGATCCGAAGTAGTCGGTCGACCTCTCGCTGCCCTTCTAGCGAACGATGGTGCCAGAGTCCTCTCAGCCGATATCACAGGTATCCTTGAGTACTCCAAGAGACCAACAAAGAGCGTCACAACCTCAAAACCATCATCATCAGTCCAACAAGGTGATGATGATCAAGTCGTTGAATCCATAGAGAAACTTTCAACCAATACCATCTCCACAGAATCATCAATCTCTCCAGCAGTTCCATATGGAACTCAAACTTCCCACGTCACTACTCCCGTCAACATGACACTCAAAGAAGCTATCGCTCTATCAGACGTCGTCGTATCAGCCGTACCAGGTGGGAAATTTAAAGTCGAAACGAATTGGTTAAAGGATGGAGTCGTTTGCGTCGATATCGCTGGTGAAAAGAATTTCGAATCAGACGTCACTAAGAGAGCCAGTATATATATTCCTGCCGTTGGAAAATTAACCATCGCGTGAGTTGGACACCCTTCTTTTCTGAACCCCTTCTTGACAAAGGGGGGGAGGGGGAGTTCTTTTTCGACGTTGAAAGGCTCGAACTAATTCGGATTCGATCGTTCACTGACATTGATCGAAACTTGACTCTCTCTCTCTTTCTCTCTCCATGTGTATGTATGTTTGCGATCACGGTTTGGATGACGATCATGATCGTTCAGAATGTTGCAACGAAACTTGTAAGTCTCTTTTTATTTTGTTTTTTTCCCCCCTCTGTCTCTTTTCTCCTCTTACTTGTATCTTATCCTCCTTAAACTCTGCAACAACAATAATAATAATAAACGAATACAGGATCCGACTACGAACTTACCAAGAGGTCAACAAGAGAGCGATGGAAGCTGCCGAAGCCGCTGGATTGATGTAACGACAACAACAACAATGGAAAGCAAACGCAGACTGGATGAATATGTTTTTTTTTGTCAGTTTGCTTTGGTCATCTAGTACATGTTAAAGCTTAAGGATGCTGGTTTGATGACACAAAAAGGGTCGGCTGAATGGATGGGTAGTCTTTCGCTCTCTCTCTCCCTCTCTCTGCTTGCGATAAATCACCATTCCTCTCTTACTCTACCAAATCCCACAAAATTATCTCGATTCTACCACACAATGGTCATGTTCTTTCAAGTCGTCAACTATCCCTTCTTTCCAAACAGTCCACTTAACCATCCCCCTCTCTTCGAATCATTCCTAACCGACTCATCATCGTCACCACCACCATTATCACCACCAGTACCACCGCCACTCATAGGATCGTCACCTAATCCCCAACCTTGAACGAGTCTCTCCAATCCTTCCGTTTCCGCTTCTCTTCTCCTGGATTCCCTGAAGATGACTGATGGAGCTCGATTGAATAATTTCCAAGTTTCCCCATCATCGTCATCTTCACCATCATCGTCGTCGTTTTCTTCTTCTTCTTCTTCTTCTCCTTCTTGAAACTCGTCATCATCCACTGACATCATCGAAGCGGTAAGATGCTGTGATGAGAGAGATGATGATCTGGGAGCGAATGGATTATTAGGTTGTCGTCTTCTTCTTCTTCTTCTACTTCTACTTCTACTCTCAGATCCCTTAGTTATTGATGATGAGATGGAATGTATAGTGTGAGGTGAAGGAAGAGGGATAGAGGGATCATCGATGTCCATTGCGAATGATGGATTAGATTGAGGTAGAAAGATCGGTGATGATTCCAGTGAATTCGTTGGGAAGGAGGATGTACCGAATCGAGGAAGATGTTGAAGATGTTGAGAATTTGGATGGATAGAACCATTAATTCGAAGGTGGGAAGGGTTTGATCGAGTGGTAATGAGTCGTTGATTTTCAGTCAAAGAAGATGATGGGGTTGAGGTAGTCGTGGTAGATGTTTGATTCGTTCGAATGAGCTTGATGGGTCGAAGAGAGGGACTGGGGGGGTACAGTATCAGGTAGATGATATTCAACAAAATCTGTCATACCGAGTGGCCGTCAATCTGGCGGTACATCTGGGTGTCAGATACCAGAAAAAGATGATGACTTACGATAGACTCAAGAATAAGGTGTGACCCAAACCAAGATCTCATCATCCCAGAATCGAATGGAGCAACCCAACCCGACCTTCCTAGATCGAGGATCATCGAGCTGACCAAGCGGGGTAGATAGAGTACAGCCATGTATCGAAGGTACCTTCTTCGGAACGCAGCATGAGATGATGAGATGGATTCGATCGAATTCAAGGGTCGATTCGGTGTCCAGAGAGGATCCCAAAACATCCACAGAGGTGAGATGAGAACGAAAACCCAAGATAGTGGAGGAGATCGAAGATGGAGATACGTGATGATGGGAAGACGGGAGGGGAAGGAAGCAGGTGGTGGATTGGCGTGGTAGAGGGCTGGGTTTTGAAAATCAACCAAGTGGGTGAGATGGGTGTTTTGAGAGGAAGATGAGGAAGGGAAGAAGCAAAGAGGGAAGGAAAAGAAAACACCAGGTGGAAAGGATCCGAGACGTACTGGAGGCGAGGGTATAGAACGTCGACAACAGGGTCCCAATCCAGAGGACTCGCTTAACGTGCCAGAGGAGGTACAAAGACAATAGGTGTCTTCTTGACCTGTTAGACCCTATCCCATGTGAGGGTCCGTGCATGTTCTCTTTGCTCGCCCTCGTCCCGATCATGTCAGATCGATCTTCCTCATCCCAACGACCTCTGCCTCTATCCAATTCGATGGTACCCTTCTGGAGAAATCCATTTAGAGCTGCCGTCTGAGCTCGAAAATCACCTTTGCTGATGCCTTCTTCAACTACTGATACGCATCTTTCGCAGACGAGGGGGTATCGTGTCTCTAGGCTTCGCTTGTAAGAAGGAAGGTTGGCCAGGAGGTTAGAGTAGGTCGGTGAGTCGGGAGAAGGAAGGTAGTTGGCAAGGAGATTGAGATGTAGAGTGTGGTTCGTCGAGCAGGATGAACAGAAGGGTGAACGCGAGGGGTCGGAGGATGAGTCAGCGTGTGAGGTGCGCAATGAGGGGAGCGAGGTCGTCGGTAGGACAGCTAGGTTCGTTTCAAGTCAGACCTGGTGGTCAGTGAAGCAAGGAGGTGAAATTTGGGTTCCCCCCTGGTGTTGATTGATTTCGATGAACGATGAGCTCATATCCTCACCTCGTTTCGAGAGGGAACCAGCATTGAGAGCAGGGTCATGCATAGCAGGATGATCACTCAGAACCTCCCCATCGGCGTCCCAACCATTCCAGCTCGAGCAGTTGGGACAAAGCCAAGTGAAAGCTGGAAGATTGGGTGTGAGTGAGGAAGTCGTCGGTGAGGGATCTGAGGGACGATTCGGGACGGCAGTTGAGGGAAAGGTCCTCTGTGCAAGACAGAAGTGACAATCAAGCGTGGTCGTGGTTGGGGTGGTGCGGAAGAACATCTGTGGTCGAACGAGAGTCGATGGAGGGGATCAATCAGAGTCTCGCTCGGACTGGTCGGTCCTGGGGTGGTGTCTCGAGGAATGGGTGATTATTATGATTTGATGGCTAGGTTCGAATGATGAGAATCCATACGTTCTCCCATCTTGTCTCGATCCCAGGTCAAGGTAAAGAAAACCATAAATTTCTCGCGTCATATTCCCTTACAAGTTCGACGCGCCTTCCTTCAGTTTGGACCCTGAACGTTCCCCTGAACCATTATCTCGCTCCCATCACCACCGGATGCCCCCACAACCCCTCTACTCTTCTCCTCTCAAGCTAAATCATTCCGATATCCTCACACCAACCACCCAAGACCGGACACCAACCTACATCGACCTTGACACCGAGGGTAGTCCAAGGGACGCCCACGGTCATCGCCTCACCAGGAGGGCTTTCTTTTGTGACGTCGTGGTACAAGGCGCCAAGAATTCTAGGGGTCAAGGTGTGTATCCTTGTGCTCGACAGCAACCAACCCGAGCTACCTCAGCTAGGGAGTTGTGCTGTGCTTTCCCTTCACCATTACAAGCGTCTCCTCTGTTCACTCGGATCAAATCTCGTCTGCCGCTGACATGCTCTAGAGTGATGACTGATGGACTCTATATTTTCCATCAACCAGAAACAGAAGCTCTCCTCTCAACGTTGGGAACTCGAATTAGCACTGTTCCCTTCCCTCCTTCCTCGACTGCACCTTCCCTGTCCAACGGTCGTCCCGTTACGCCAGGCCGAATCAGCAGGAGCGAAAGCACGGATGGGCTCGGTGGAAGTGTGAGTCCATCATGTGACGTTCGAACGTCTACAGTCTGGACGACGAGGTGGTAGCTCAACGCTTGACGCTGAGCAGACTTGCTTTCGCTTCGATCCTCAATCTCGTTTGGCCATCGAAATATTCAGTTCCCCACACCGAACCCAAGCAAGCTTCAGTCCCTCCTCGAAGAGCTCATCTCGACTGAACGTAACTACTTTCGTCGACTCAAAGCACTCAAGCAGACTTATGCCGACCCCCTTCGACTCTTCTCCCGAGATCCATCCATGACAATCATTCCACTATATTCGGCAAACGCATTGTTTGGAAACATTGACGTGCTCGTGAACGTCAACGAAGCGTTTTTGGTTGATTTGGAGAGATGCGTGATAGGTGGATCAGGGGATGCGCGAGAGAGGAACAATTTGGGTGTTGGAGACGTTGCATTGAAGCATGTGAGTCCTGTTGAATCCTGCTGACAAACATCGATGCAGATCCAGGTCGATGACATGTGCAGTGAGCACAGCCAATCTGACTACGGCGACACTATTCCTTGTTCAGTTCCGCGACCTCAACGCGTTCGATTGCTATCGACTCTACTACGACAAATGCGAAGACGCTCAAGCCATGTTCACTGACCTTATGAACAAGAGGAGAGGATTTGCGGATTTTGTTCAAGCTTGCAAGTTCAAGACCGAGGGTCTCAACAACGTCGGACTCAGAGAACTTCTCATGGAGCCTGTCCAACGAATCCCACGGTACACCATGATTTGGCAACGTAAGTTGTTCTTTTCATTTATCCAACCTCGTCTTTGTTTGTCGTTCCTAACGCCGAGGCTGATCGTGGCTTGGATCCGTCACGACGTTGTTTGGACAAGTGATGATGAAGTCAATGTCGATGGATGATCCTCAACGAGCGAAATTAGCAGAGGCGACAGACATTGCGAGCGCTATCGCGACATGTGAAAAGGACCCAATGACGAAGCGAATGATTCTTTTCTCTGGTCTACAAAAGACGATGGAAGGTTTCCCAGTGAGTGAAACGCAACATGCTAGAGATCCAGATCAGATTTCAACCCATCTGACTATCGTTCTCTTGCCATCCGCTCTTGGGATCCAGGCGAGCCTCATCAACAACAACAGAGACTACCACGACTCGATAGACACTGAGGATCTACCACCATCCCTCACATCAACTTCTTCTCACACTCAAGGAGTTTCGACTTCTTCCTTCCCATCCTCTTCCTCTAATCCCACCATGAATTCTCACCACAATCATCATCATCAACATGCATCCTCTTCCTCGATAACTTCACTCCACTGCACGCTTCTGCTCTTCTCCGACTCGCTTCTCATCGCTAAACGACCATCGGCGACTCAGTCTGGTAGAAAGTTGACTGGACTAGACGACGTAGGAAAGATGTGGAAGGGGAGTATGACCGTCGCTCCGGGTATGGGCTCCAGAAGCGGAAGTAGTCATGGAACCAACCTCGGATCGATAGGGGGTGGAGAGGGGAGCTCAAGGGAGGGTGCAAGGTTGAGTTGTAAAGGTGTCGTCAGTTTGTTGGACGTAGTGGCTAGCGATCTCGGGGGAGGAGACTTCCATCTACACCTTTCTCGACCACCAACTTCGTCATCGTCAACTTCTGATCGTTGGTCATCTCGACCGTCTCGATCATATACAGTCGTTCATCCACCAGCACCAGTCGCTCATCCTTCCGATCCAAATATGGCTCAATCTCGTCAAGACAAACATCGGTTCATTCATAACCTTTGGGCGGCTCAATCCCTTCTTCGAACACGGGGTGGTCGATCTGAGGCGTTCGTCGGGATGAAGGAAGAGAGGCTTGAGGGATGGGGAAGAGGAAGTGGACGAGCGAGAGGGTTTTGGAACGTGTTTGATGGAAGGGCCTGTTGGGAAGGAGAAGGTGGAAAAGCAAAAGTCGTCATTCAGGTAGATGAATCGGGTAGATTTGGAGAGGGAAGTTTACTGGGAAGGGACGAGACGAGACCTCATCTGCTCATCAGAGTCCAGCCTTTGGCCGGTGGTCTTAGCAGGTATGTTCGATTTTGCTTATCGATTTGGCCAAAGTTAGAGAGCTGATGATATTTCGTTTTGGTCGTAGGGTTACCGTTCATTCAAGGGAACACGTTGAAGAATCCGAGATCCTTCCCACAACCGAGGTTGCTTCGAAGATCCTTCAAAGTGGTATGTCGACTCATCTGAGGTTTCCCTGGCTTGCTTGCTCTTACACTTGACTGACTCAACCTCACCTGCTTCCTGATTCGCAACCTGACAGTCCATCAACATGGCATTTACCAACCTCGAACTGGTTCAAAATCCTGTCCTACGACACCTTCTCATGCTCCCCTCGTCAAGGGACGAGGCCCAATGCTCGGTCTGGATGCCATCTCGCGCAACCTGTTTGGTGGAGGGTCCCTCAGCTCACGTGGCGGAAGTGTCAGTGGTGGGAGTGGGAATGGTACAATAGGCTCCTCGTCCTCAACCTCGACATCCCATAAACGATCCCGATCAGCGAACTCGAAAGCGTCAACCATGTCTTCATCTATCACTCAATCTACCGTCTCTTCCCTTGGACGAAGTTCAGACGATGGAGGAGGAGGTAGTGGTGGTGGTGATGGTGGTCCGATAGCAGAGGACGACACTGCTCGGAAGATGCGATGTGATCCAAGAAATCTGCAGATCAACAGTAGTCATTCTGCCACCTCAGGAGGAGAGGAAGGACTCAGGAGTAGATCCACTAGCCCATACCAAGAAAAACGACTGTCGGCAAGGAAACCGGTGCCAAACAGGGAGGACATGAACGCATCCGAGTGGGATCTGACACAAAAGCTCGAGTTGGCCAGGCAAAACAGTGTCGCTGCAAGAGGCGACTCGAGGGAGATGCGGAGGGATAGGAGTGAAGAAGTCGAGATGCGAGGTAAGGATAGGGACAAACTTGTATCTGTCATTTTTTTTGCATGATCACAGTCGCTGACTCTTGATCAAATCTGTGTCATTCAAATAGAACGACAAGCCTCAATCTCGGAAGAGTCTCCCGAAATGAATCCGCCTGACCCTCAACCCAGTCAATCGTCCAGCCATCAACTTATCTCTACCAGTCCCCTTCGGGTTCGTAACAAGACACCCACGACTGAGAAAGTGGCGTACTTTGAACTTCCTCCTCTTGCCGACGATCCTATCTCGTTTGCCGAATCTTTCTATCAAGCTCCTGAAGGTTCGACGTTCGAGAGTACTGCGAGCGATCCCTCAACGACGCTGGCCGACAGGGGTCGTACGCCTACCTCACCTCCTTTACCTCCTCTACCAATCGAGAGAGCCATGTCCCCTGTTGAGCGAGCCATGTCTCCAACCCAGACGCTCAGCCGAGCTTTGTCTCAGACGAAGCGACCGATGGGACCTCGTGGACCCACGTCAACGTCTCGCTCGGATGTGACTTCAACTCTCGCACCAGCAGCCTCTCGTTTAGCGCCTCTCGTTCCTCCTGCTCCTCTTTCGAGAGATGAACCTTCGATGCATCCTGATTCTCATCCATCGCTCTATACCGCAAATGTCGACACCAACATTGCTACCTCTTCTCTCAGCATCAGCAACGCGACCGATAGTCCTTCAAACTCTCGTCGAAGCCAACCAAGCTCGATCCCGATCTCAACCGCTCGTCGAGTGAACCAGCAAGTTGCTCTCGGCGTAGCATCCTCCTCGTCCAGCATTGTCCCCAATGGCTCATCCTATGCAAAGAGCAGGATCATGTCCACCGAAGGGTCCAGCTCTAAACGACGCGTCTCAGATGATTGGAAACGAGCGAAACCCTCAGCTGCGGTCGTATCACCTTCATCTCATCATCATCCGAGTCACCGTGGATTCCCTTCATCCAATAGTCATTCATCTTCGCCGAATTTGGGCGGACCGGTCTCACCGGATGAGATGGGTCCATCATCACCGGGAGGATCGACAATGGTCAAAAAGAGGGACAGGACTTTGACGAACGAGCTTGAATTGGGAGAGGTGATGACGGTACGAGGTGATCAAAGTCCGGGTGGTTGTGGTGAAACAAATGAAGGATTCAACGGTAGTGATGGTCGGGGAGTTTCTGAGTCAATCAGAGTAGATCGTGATAGAAAAGGAGATAACGAGGGAGGAGGTAAGAAACCCAAGAGGGAATCAGAAGAGTTCCGACTGAGGTCGAGGATCGTCTCTCCTTTGATGACGAGGTCAAAGATGACCCTTTTGGGAAGTGAAGGAGGAGGAGGGGAAAAATCGTCAATCCCGGCAACGACGAGAGGAGAGATCGGGATGAGGAAGGTTTCAGTCGGTGGGTTAGTAAGCGGATCTAAGAGGACGATTTATAGTGAAGATGATTTGGACGGAATGGAACTAGAGGAGAGAGCCATGGTTCTTGCATGTGGACTAAAGGATGAGGTTCGTTTGTTCTTCTTCTTTTCCTCATTTCTCTTTTGCTTATTCTTCTTTTCTGACATGTTGCCTTTCATAGGGCTTGTCAAGTCGAAAGAGCATCAAGACGATTCGTCAAGAAACTGAAGGTCTTCGATCTCATTATTCTAGAGACTTGGCTCAGAAGGATCGAATCCAGCGCATGGCTGGAGATCATGGGTCACTTCCTAGATCACCACAAAGTCGACACATTGCCGTGAGTAATCTGCTGACAGAGAAGTTGGGTTGTCAGGAGTTGAGTCGACGTTTCCCTCTCCTTTTTTCACCCTATTCCTCCCCCTCTCTCCTCTTGATGTAGAGACATACGGATGACTTTGGATCCTCCACCAACCACTATCATCAACAACATCCTCAACGCGATCCGAGTGAATCATCATCGTCCTCAACCATCAACAACCCTACAACAACGACGACGAGTCGTAAAGCTTCGAGCTTGAACGTCGCATTCTTAGATGATTGGTGCAGTCATTTGGAAGGACTGATCGGAGATTTGGATGCCGATTTGATTCGATCGATGGCTTATGCGGAAAAGTTGGCGATGGACGTTGAGACCCTCGTTGAGAGGACCAAGGTAAGATTTCCTTTTGTCTTTTATCTTTTTTTTTTCTTTATCTTGTTTGACCTTTCTCTTCCTCTTCATTTTCCTCTCCTGTTACTCATGCTGGAGAGATTTGAAGGCTGACAAAAAAAGATTACCCTCCTCCTGATACCAACACAGATCTCCGCCTCCATCTCATCCTTACAGACCAAACTCGCTCAAGCCAACGAAGACCTTCAACAAGCTCGAAAACTGTTCGACGATCAAACCATCGAACTTGTCGATGCCAAAAATGAAAACGCTGCTCTCTACGAGGTTCGAATTCGAAATTTCGAAATACATATATATATTTTTCAAAAAAGAAAAAAAAGGGAAACTCTGCCTTTGCTGAAACCGTTGTCTGCTCTCCCCTTCTGCCTTACTTTGGGGTTTTCTTTTTTTTTCTTTTTTTTTTCTTCTAGGCCTTCAACGAAGAACTCGAACAGATGTACGCTGACATGACTTTACCAGGAGCCGAAGCTCACGTCGCTATGAAACGTGACATTCAAATCACCAAAGCCGATCGAAACGCTCTTCGTTTAGAGAACGCGTGCGTCCTTGTTTTTTTTTTCCTTTCCTTTCCGATTCAAGAGAGGAGAGGTCGGGTTGTTCTAGGATCGCGGAATTCTAAAACAGACAGAATAACTGAGGTTTCTTTCTCTTTTTTCTTTTCTTTCTTTCTTTCCTCTTTATTCCTTCTTTCTTTCTCCTTGATGAATCCAAACAGGACACTGAAGCGAGAACTCGACCAAGCGCTTTATGAGAAAGAGAGGTGGGATTTTTCAGTCTTCTTTCGATGAATCTCCCTTGATTGCCCTTAAACCCTTTTTTGGTTCTCCCGATCTTATTGACGGTCCATGCGCTGACGATTCTCGAACCTTTCCCTTTGCTTCACCTTTCCCCCCCCCCCCCCCCCCCCTTTTTCCCCGTCCCATCCCCTCCCTTTCCCGCATTCACACATTCATCCTTCGATTTCATCTGCATCTTTGACGCACAGGCATGAACAACTGCTTCGTGTGCATGGCTTGTTGTGATTTCAGGATTAGTTTTTGTTTCTTCTTCTCTCGAGTCTTTTGTTTGCGTTCTGTTCTCCCTCGCTCCCTTTTGTTTATCTTTGATCCTCATGGACTCCTTCTCTTCTTCGCGCTCTCTCTCCCTCTTTTCAAGGACTTTTGATCTCTACTTCCTTCATCCGACAGCCCCCCGCCCCCCCCCCCCCCCCCAATCCTTGCGATCAGCTTAACCCATCATGCCTGGATCTTTGACTCTCTTTACTTCAGTATCCTTTGCTTATTCTTTCTCCTCTCACATTCACATGCATATCTGCTTAGTACTGGCTTCCTTCTCCTTCGCTTTCATCATCTTCGTTCACTACGTTTCGGAAGTCCATTGATCGTCATTTCGTTTGAGAAGGAGAAGAAAGCCTGGGTCGAGCTTTGTTGCCGTCATTGATACTTGATATCGTTGATCAAAGTACCTGAAGCCAGAATCACAAAGCAACGATGTAGGTGGGTTAGAATGTTTCAGTTCGGTCAAAAGGTTTCAGTGCTTGTTACGTAAACGCCAAAAGGATGTTGGGAGAGATGGTGGGAAGGGTGAAGAGAGAACTAAGGCAAACACATATATATAATCTTATATATACATGTATATATGTATAGATATTGAGAAACAAAGAAGTAGAGAGACGAAAATCAAGGAACGAACCGATTCCGCCTGAGATCCAACATTTGATCCGATCGCCATCCTTGAGATGCTGAGGTGGTGAGCGAGACATACCGACTCCGGGTGGCGTACCTGATGATAAGGTCTACACGTCAGGATGTGCGTGTATATACTAACCGTCTATCTGCAGGAGAAAGAGAGGGAAAAGAAGACCCAACCAGTTATGATGACTGTGCCAGGTGGTAACGTGGTTCCCTGAGAAAGATACGAAACGATCCTACAGTTGTGGGAACAACGAAACCAAAGAGACAAGAAGAAGAAGAAGAAAAAAAAAAGTCGATCAGGGAGGGACTGAGGGGGGAGAGAGGGGTAAGGGAAAAGGGAGTGAGGTATGGACGCACTTTGCGACATCAAAGATCATCACTTCAGTCGTACCAGTTTGCTTGATCGATCCATTAACGACGGTCGACAATCCGAGCGCCTGCGGATCGGGGACGAGTCGAGGGGAGACGAGTGTGGGTCCTAGGGGACAGAATTGATCGAAGGATTTTCCAAAACACCATTGGGTGGAAGCGAATTGTTGTTTTCGAGCAGACAGCTTGACTCGCGCGTGAGTTTGTGATCGTTGTTGTCCATGTGAGTGTATGCGGGAGGTTGGGGTTTGCATTGATTCCCAGAGAGTTTGATCGTAGGGTGAAACAGGGAGGGGACGAGGGAAGATTGAAGACGCGTGAGTCGTCTGGTTTTTAATCCTTCAGCTCGATCGACATCAGCATCTTGAGTATCCTCTTACGTCATTTGCAACAGTATATCCCAGAACCCAATCCAAAGCTTCCTGCTCCGAAACGTCCTTACAGATCTTCCCTTCCTTCCCACTACCGATGACGACAGCAAGTTCTACCTCCCAATCGAGCGTACCATCCTGAGCGATCCTAGGGATTTCTACAGTTGAGTTGGGATGGGCGATGGTTTGTGAGGGTTTGAGGAAAAGGACGGGTGTTGGTGGGAAAGGAAGGTTACATTCTGCTGCATGGTCTTTATAATTTAGTCCGATGCAGCGGATGGTGGATGTAGGTTGGCTGGAGGAGATTGGACTCAGGAGCTGACGAGGGTCGCCACAGAGAGGAACAAGGATAGAGAAGAAGAAAGATGATCAGACGCGCTAGATCGACATTCAAGTGAAACACAAGGGATAGACCTGTTTGACGGTCAAAGTTGTGTCTCTGTCGACGCGAGCGGAGGGATCCCAAGGATGTTGGTTTTGTCGGATTTTGAACGCTCTGACGGAAGAGTTAGCTTCGATGGCGATTCCGACTTGGGTGGTTACGATCGATGAGAATATAGAGGAGGTTTAGCTTCTTGGGTCAACGTTTTCGAGATGATGTCGACATGACTGGCTACCATCTAGTTGATCGTCTATGGGTTGACCATAATGGACTTGTCCATCTTCCTGGGCTACGAACCGAATGAGTCGGGTCCAGTCCTGGAGGGATCAGATGATTCGGGTTGAGTATTGTTCTGGGATGGGTAGTGGAAACGTGCTCACGGCCGGCAAGGATGATTTGGACATGGGACGCTTGTTGATCTGATCAAGGGCCCGGCTGAGCAGGGATCTATTGGGGAACAGGTTGATTCACTGTGTATAAGGACGGCCGATCTGGTGGTTCGGCCCCTGGGATTTCCTCCAACTTGAACGAGCTTCTTCGATTTTGGACACGCCGCCGTCGCACTACCACCGCATACATCCACCACAGCTGATACACCCACACACCCCAACGTCCCTCAACTTGAATACCAAACTTACTCTTCTCTTAGTCCAACCCGACTGAATCAACAGTCCTCATGTCTACCCCTGCTTCCGCGACAGCCGTCAAATCTCGTCTCACAGCCTCAGCAGCACCTTTCGTTCCTGCTCAAAAGCCTGCTATCTCTAACGACTCTTCCATGGACCAGGATCCTTCCTCTTCCGGCTCTTCTTCTTCCCGTCCCACCAAGCCCCTGCCTCTTCCAAGACAGAATCCAACCCTCATCCCCACGCCAGCTACTGTTCCCAAAACGCCCCTTCAAAAGGAATCCACCCGAAGGCTCATTGTCGTCCTCGAATCTGCCTGCCTCGAAGTCTACAGGATTAGCGCTGGAAGCGGTGGAAGGGATGGAGCAGGCGGAAAGGATGCAAAGTACGCGTTGTTGAATTGTGACGATCATCAAGGGATCCTCGCAAAGACGGGCAGGGATATTGCTGATGCTAGACCTGATATCACTCATCAGGTCAGTTGGATGATTCGAGAACGATGACGCGTCGATCGATAGTTTCTGAATCGATGTACTGACTAGACCCCAACGTTTGAAACACTCTCGTCGCCTCCTCCTTGTCCTCAACCAATCTTTCCTCACCTACCCTCGAACAACAGTGCCTCCTCACTCTCCTCGACTCTCCTCTCAACAAAGCCGGTCGGCTTCAAGTCTACATCCATACCGCCAAGGGTGTCCTCATCGAAGTCAACCCCCATGTTCGAATCCCTCGAACCTTCAAGCGTTTCTCTGGTCTCATGGGTCAGTCGACAGAGAATTTCTTGCGAATGCATCGACCTTATGATCGAACTCTCATCGTTTCTTCTGCCTTCATTCAGTTCAACTGCTTCATCGACTCTCTATCCGAGGCATGAATGGTTCCGAAAAGCTCCTCAAGGTCATCAAGGTAAGTTCAGTTTCTTTCCGGCATCTCCTGCTCTGTCTGGCCTCT
This sequence comes from Udeniomyces megalosporus, assembly GCA_039545415.1. Classification (NCBI taxonomy): domain Eukaryota; kingdom Fungi; phylum Basidiomycota; class Tremellomycetes; order Cystofilobasidiales; family Mrakiaceae; genus Udeniomyces; species Udeniomyces megalosporus. The sequence goes on along the minus strand of BCKM01000023.1, from coordinate 116,434 downwards.
CTTGTCGAATTTTCTCACACACGTTCTGCCTCGCTTCGTTGTTCTCACAGAACCCAGTCACGGATCATTTCCCTACGAACACCATCAAACTCACCCTTTCCGGTGACGTCCCAACTGTTCGACTTTCCAAGTTCCTTCCTACTCTTCCCGAGACCCACAGCATAGCAGTCTTTGTCGGTGCTATGGCTAGAGGGTTCGTCATCTCATTCCGCATCGTCAAGAGCAGCGAGGCCGTCCTCGATCGTCAGGTGCTGATCGATGTGATTTGTTCCTCCCCCCCCCCCCCCCCCCCTTTTTCCCTCTCTGCGCTACGCTCGAATTCGATCTTGACATCGCAGAGAGGACAACTTCGCAGATGGTATCATCGACCAGAAGGTCTCCATCTCGGAATACTCTCTTAGTGCCAGTGTTGCGTGTGGAAAGTTCTGCTGTGCTATGGTCCGTCTTTTTACATCACATCGGTGCTCTGTGCTTCTACCCATTCAGCTGACTGCTGAATATATCTTATCCTTCCTCTTTGCTATGCGCAACATAGGAGGAGATCTGGGACATCATCTAAACACAGAAAACCCGACCTTGACGATCTCTTTCGCTCGCTTCCGGATCTTCCACCCCAGGACTTCTTTCCCTTCTTCCCCCTTCTTACCGACCTTGTAACTCATCAAAATACTCCACATTCACCCTGTCTATCCTCTCTCCTCCCTTTCGTGTATGACACAACGACCTCTCCTCAACTCATCCTGACCCCTCCCTTCGAGCAGCCTCGTCGACTTCTTGTCTAGTGAAAAGAGAACCTATAGAATGCGGCTTCAACACCGAGTATATCTAGAAGGGGAGAGAACGTGACTTGATTGCTTCAACAGCATCGAGTCATTCAAAGAAACAAACAGGAAGTTCATTGACACAGTCGCTGACGACTGGCCTGATTCCAATCTACGGTCTAGTTCGAGTGACATACACTGACATGTACCTACAAGGTCGAATAGTTTGGGATCTTGCGCGGGGGGCAGGGATCGGACATCAGGAATGGAAAGCGCAGTGTAGACCAGAGTGAGGGAAGGGCAAATTTTGTAAGCTTCAGCGAACATGAGTGCAGCAACATCTGTCCGAGGTCCTCTCACCTCCTGGCTTGGTTCGCTCGTGAAGATTCGGATACGCTAGGTCTGGAAGGGGCGACGATGGTGAGGTCATGACGCTGGCTACAAGTCCCGGACTTAACAACGATCTCTCGGATTTGCGGATAGCGATTGGTCGTGATAACTGGTTGAGCACCTCAAGGGATAACCAGGTGAAGTCAGGCTAGGTATGGTGGTTATCAGGAGATAGCGTGATCTCGGAGGTCCGGCCTGGATTTCGTGGCCTAATCGCGAGCATCCTTCGTCCCCATCACCATCGCCCTCCGAATCGACTCGACATAACCAGTATCTCAGCATTGTCTGATCACACGTGTAGGACACGAACCGCTGCTTCATACAACCCTCCGGCTGTCTGCCCATCTGAAGTTCGACGCTTCCCAGGCACTTTCGGCAAAGTCCTAGACCTTCCCGATTCCACCCTGCAACTGCTYCTGCCTTTCATCGTCCACTGARGATCGYCATCATGGATAGCCATGGTCCATTCGTACAATCCGACAGCTTCATCGCTCCAGAGGGGCTCTACTCGCTCTCTCCCTCTCACTTTCTCCCCAGTTACATTCCCCATCCCATCACTTCCGGGTCTATGCCCGCTTTGCCCGTCCGGCTGTCATTCACTACTGTCTGGTATCCGGGAGAGAAGAAGGGAATGCCAGGACTAGGAAGTTTGCTTGGTATCGGGAGTGGTGCCAAAGATGGAAACAAGGACAAGGATAGAGACGGTGTCGTGCCGKTGTCGCCTATGGGATACGAGCCAAGCTTGATGTCGTCTGCATCTGAAGATCCGACAGGAACGACATCGGAAGTCTCAGGAGGGCAAACCTACCCTAATGCAGCTCAAACGTCACCTCAGCCACCGTCTATCAACCTAGCGACCTCGTTATCCTCGACAGTCCTCACCTCTTCGACGGCAGCTTCGACTTCCCGTAACTTCCTTCACTCGTCCTCTTCTGCTCCTGCTGCTGCCCCACATCCTCGACCGAAGAACAACATCCGAAGTACGAGCTCCACCTTTGTCACGCGGACTCAATATCTTGAAGGCCTCAACAAGATTCTTGGGGAGAGAAATAAGGGAGGAGAGGAAGCCARGTGGGGCTTTTGGAACTTTGGTAGGGTTCTTGGGTGGGTAGAGGTTGGAGGAAAGGTCAAAGTCAGTGAACCGGGCTCGTCTGCATGGCTTGGATTAATGGTGGCGATGGACTGATGAAGCCTTTAATCCACTCGCCCACATCCTCCAGGAACCTCTCGCTAGAATCACATTCTCGGTCGCTATCAGTTGCCATGCTGTTCAACATCTGACCTCAAGCCCAACTTTCCTCGACGTTCTCGTAGGATTTGTCACGGGAGATATCGTCTGGATCGGTCCGTACTACAATCCTCTTTCGCAGGTCACTGCAATTGTTGCTCATCGYTTCCATATATCTACGCGCSCATRCAGACCCTCTGCTAGGCAAATAYTCTCGACTAAACAAACAAGGCTGYATACACCCTTCTCCCGTGCTCTCTATCGTTCCTCATCCGACAAATCCTCTCCTTTTCTACGCGACTCATCAAGACGGTCACATCTTCACCTACTCCCTCAACCACGATGACCCTGCTCCTTACACTACCAACTCGCCGCCTTGGAGTGTTCCCAGTCCGACTGCTTCCTCCTCCAACCTCCAATTCCCACCTCCATCGACGACTATGACTCGAGGAGAGAGCACCGATCAACCGAATCCTGTCCTCAGACCCATGGTCACCTGGCACGCGCCCGTTCCYTCAGAGAAGGACAAATCGAGACTCAACAAGAACCCCTTAGCAGTCTACGTCCTTCCTCTGGCAACCTCTCCATCCTCGGGACCCGTCCGAACAAGATCATCCTCGACAGGTGGACCAGGTACCTCTAACGGAAGCAGCAGTGGGGGTGGGCTGGGTCCGGGTCATAATGCGGCGATCGTCGCTGCTGCCAGTGCYGGAGAGATCGGGCGTGGTTTGACAGGGGTAACGATCAGTCCAGATGGGCGACTAATGGCTGTTTCTGGCGATGACGGTGATCTCCGCATCATCGATCTTTCAGGTCCTCGGTCAGTCGARKTYGACAKCTTYRTCYGCTAWCATATATCCCGGCTGATGAACYGGACTACGTTCTCTCCAACGAACCACTTTAGCTACACCGACGTCTACTCGTCCTACTTTGGCGGTATCAACTCGCTCGCTTGGTCGCCCGACTCTCGATTCCTCCTGTTTGCTGGACAGGATGACCTTATCACCATTCTGGCTCCAAGAGAACAACGAATCATTGCGAGATGTCAAGGTCATGTAAGCTTTGTGGCGTGTGTGGCGTGGGACCCAGATAGGTGTGATCCATCCAAAGGAAGATACAGGTGAGCAATGCTCTACGATCCGACACTARCCAACATCCGGCCAGTCAGTTGATACTCGGACATYTTGTTCTCATTCGTTCTACAACCAGATTCGGTAGCGTGGGCGAGGATGGCAAGATTCTTCTATGGGACTTTTCCCCGGCCGCTCTTCATCGACCTCGTCACCACGTAAGTTCAACCCTACATTTCGATCGATGATTTTGAGCATATGATCAACATCTTATTATGCTGTTCGTCTATCAGGGCTCCATCCACCATCGCAATTCTACCACATCCTTCTCATACTACGCTCGGCGATCYTCTATCTCTCAATCGGCYTTCGACCTGCCACTCTTCTCGCCYGGATCGGACGAACTCGGTCCCAGAAATCATCCTGCACCACCTCGAGCCGAGGTCGCTTTGCTGCAGGCTGTCATGGTTCGTTTGATCGTCCCTGCGCTATCGAGGTACACAGACTGACTTTGAATCTTCGGTATCGATCAAACGCAGAGCAAGACTATCGAYGTGTCCACTCTAGCTGAGATACATTTCGTTGGAGATGCGATTGCGACCAGTGAGCAATAGCATCCTCTAATCCTGCCTTGTCGGAGCATTCGTTGACTGCTCTTTGATCCTTGATTGCAGTCTCTCGGCACGGGTTTGTTCGCTTTTGGACCCGTCCTTTACCMAAAACGCGTCGCCCCGCTGGGTTCCGCCCCGAGTTGCAGGGGAGGTCTGCCGGTTTAGGCGCAGTATCCAGTGGTGGTAAATCGTGATAGATGCGTGATTTTCCGATTTGTAGACCGAGGTGACGTGAATCAGAGAGAAAAYGTGCTCAGAGTTCGCTTCGCTGGCTCGACCGATTGCCTTGACTGCGTATGTTTACCTAAGGAGGACTGAAGACGAAYGGGTTTTTTGTAGTCAGATACACCTCTTCAACGCAGAACATTACATCTGAAYGACAAGCGGATGAAGGACTATTGGCCTCTGTCATCGGACGGACTCGCGGTCCAATCTTTCCGTCCTCCGGAGATGCGGGATTCCGGACGATCAGACAGATATTAGACATCGCGCCGTTTTGTAGCACCACTCTTATCAACTAATTGACTCCACCATCATCCTCATTGTCAACTTCAACAGCCGCGCACCATTACCATCATGTCCGACGACAAGACTTTCGAGAAAGAAGGTGCCACCCACATCGAACACGCTGATCTTCCTCAGATCGAAGGTCAATCCGCCTCGTCCTCATCGCAGACAGAAGGGTTCTCCATCAAGGGTCTCTTCAAAACCGCGAACGCTACTGCTTTCTTCGAGGAAGCCCTAGAGAAATAGTGGGTCCCGATCACCCTTGCCCCAGGCGACGATTRAATTTAGCTGACTTTGGATTGCTGTGACGACRTCTAGCGGTTATGACGGTGCGATTGATCCAGAAGTAGAGAAGCGCCTTGTTAGGAAGATCGACAAGCACGTACTCTTGGTTCTTGGTATCTGCTATGTCTTTTGTAAGTCGATCCCACCGTATGGTGCTGTTCAGTACCACGACAAACGTGCTGATCTTYGTGCGCAATTCCCTTCTTATCGACTATCTGACCCYGGTCTTCCTTAGATTATGTCGATGTGAGCTACTTTCCAATCTACTGCACGAGAGCCGGTCAGCAAGCCGTCTGTCTTCTTTTTGTGCTCTTYTYGTGCTTGCCAAAGAATACGCAAGTCTGCACCCGATCAACTGCAGGAGGCATGATGCATCACCTAGACGAGATACGGACCATTGGTTTCAATCTTCCACTCTGATGTCTGACGATGTTGTTCTCCTTCTGACAYCAGAAAACAACCCTCTCCTACGCTGCCATCTTCGGTCTCAAGGCACCCGAAACAGGCTTGGATCTTCACGGGACTCAATACTCACTCCTGTCYTCGGCCTTCTACTTTGGATGGCTAGCCTGGGCCGTGAGTGAATTTCTTCTCGAGATAACTATCTGTCTCTGTCTCTTCAACCTRTTTCAGAAGAGGTCTAAATTGACTCATCGATTCGGCAAACTTCTTTATACTTTATAGATTCCCTCAAACTTGATCCTTCAACGATCGCCCCCCGCCCTGTACCTTGCTTTCAACATTTTCATGTGAGTCTTGTGTCCGCTTCCCTGGACGTGATGTATGTTTCGCTGATATCCTCTGTGACCGCTTCCCTGGACGTGATGTATGTTTCGCTGATATCCTCTGTGACCGATAGGTGGGGAGTCCTTCTCATGGCTCAAGCAGCCTCCAAGAAATTTGTCGACCTCCTCATCCTGCGGATTCTTTCGGGAGCCTTCGAAGCAATCGCCGACCCAGCATTCATGTTCTTCACCGTCTTGTTCTACACCCGAGAAGAACARCCCAGCAGGATCTCTGCCTGGTACGCGTTCAACGGGGTCGGCGTTGCGATCGGTGGCCTCCTTGGTTATGCCATCGGGCAAATCAAGGGCAGCCTCGTTTCCTGGCGTTAYGAATTTATCGTCGTTGGTGCTATCTGTGCCGGATGGGGGTTTGCTATCCTACTCCTTCTGCCCAACTCGCTATCAAGTGTGTGGTGGTTGACTAGGGAGGAGCGACTCATGGCGATTGCCCGACTGCGTGGCAACCAGGTGAGTGGATTCGTCTTTGTATCTCTCCTGTGAGGTCTTAGGGATGTCATTTGGAAGTTTCTGGAGAGAGAGAAAGCTCACAGGTCTATCCGCCTTCGTGAATTTCATCCTCCCAGACCGGTGGCGAACACAGGGGCATCAAGCTCAATCAACTCAAGGAGGCTATGACTTCTCTCCCTACCTGGCTGTTCTTTACATTGGGAGTAGTGGTATGTCAGCGGTTTAATGAATCGGCATTAATGCCCTTGGACATCGAGCCAAATCCGAATCTGACCTTGATACTTTGCATTTTCGGTTCCTCCCTTTTCCTTCCTCTTGATCGCTTTACATCTACATTTGTGCTGTTCCCTATCACTTGGGGCTGCAGTATGTCAAYAAGCTCGGACTGGGAGCTCTTCAATACCARATCCAGACCCCAATACTGACCTTGACCCTCGTCTCGCTTCCTTTCCTTTCCTGCTCCGTTCCTGCCTCCACCACATGTCGTTGTATGTCTTACTRCGTCCCTCAGTGGCAACGTGCCGAACGGTGGCATCAGCAACTTCTCTACGTTGATCATCAAGGGWCTTGGCTTCGACACCCTACACACRGCTCTTTTGGGTATACCGCAAGGGGTCATCGTTGTTTGTTGGATTGCCGCCGGTGCTTTCCTCAACGAGAGGCTGCCTGTCAACTCAAGAACCTGGGTCTGCATGTTCGTTACACCAGCGTCCCGTACATAGCGTGGTCCTGCACAATMCAAATCGGCTGACCCGAGCGGTTACCGTCCGTCCTCTTCGTCCTGCAGGCTTTTTATGCTGCCCACTATCGCTGGTTCTCTTGGTTTCCTTCTCGCTCCTCACGATGCCAACGTTGGAAGATTGATCTGCTTCTACCTTACTGGATCATGTGAGTATCACCATACGTCGATAACATAGCTAGCCGAAAGAGTGCTGACCCAATCCTTTGCTCTTTCCGACTTTTACACTTGATCAGACCAAGCCACGTTCATCCTCTCACTATCCATCTTGACGTCTAATACCGGTGGGTCAACAAAGGTAAGTAGTGGTATCACATGTTCATCTTTCACAATCAGTTGCTAATCGAGCTCTGAATCTCTTCAACGCAGCGAGCCGTCGTCTCTGCCATGATTTGGGCTGGAGCCTGTGTCGGTAACATCATCTCGCCTTTCTTCTACAAGACGAGCCAAGCACCTACCTACCAACTCGGTATCGGATCGTGAGTCTTGCTAGTCGCATCGTCTTGGGGTTACCCTTGATTGTCTCGTTTTGTACTTGGCTGATGCATCTCAATCTCCAATCATCACATCTCATCCGACTTTCTCTCGGGTCTGAAACCGTATATGATCATCGCCCCCATCCTCTCCTTCCAGCCTTCTCACCGCCAATTGCCTCGAGGTCATCGTCATCTTCGCCATTCGTCTCACTTTCCAAGCCGCGAACAAAAAGAAAGAGAGAGAGGCCGCTGCTGCTACCCTCCAAGCTGGATCGATTGTTCAAGACAATCTCAAGGGGGGTATYCACCCGGCTGCCAACACGACGACGTTTGCCGATCTGACGGACAAGGAGAACCCCAACTTCCGATACGTTTACTAGCTCTCAAATCTCTTCCTACCTTGGCTCTTTTGTGTTCAGTTGTATGCAGTCTCTTTACCTTGTCTCTTACCTGGRGCTCAGTTGTATCTCGATGTAGTGTTGTGTCGGCCAGCTGTAGTATTCGTGAGCTGRATTGTCAGCGATGGATGCACAGATCTCGACTTGGACTGCAAGCATCTAGATGGTCTGAGGATGACATCAATGGCGTCCAATGGTTTCTAGATGACAATCATTTGAYCTCAGCCCGTTTGGAGAGGAAAAGGCCCAGGGTTGGTGGTAATGGGATGAAGAAGAGGTTCAGATGCGTTGAGATGCGCTGCGCGAAATCGAACGCGTTCACACTTCTACGTCGACCACGATCCAATCCGCCATGGTACGCCAGGACTTGTTGCGTTCCTCGGTGCTCGCTGCTGATCGACCCAATCACATGCTATATGTGCAGGCAACTCTCTTGGAATGCCCGGACGAACTACTGCTCGAAGTCTACGGCCATCTTCGACCCCTGACTCGCCAAAGCATCCCGAGTCATGACCAGATTTCTCTCGCCGGATTAAATCGTCGATTACGCAGCTTAGGGGAGGGAGTCATCTTCAAAACGTTCAGATTCAAGTTCAGACGAGAGGAGAAAAACAAGGACAGTGAGGGAAGTGAAGGCAGGAAGGCAAGTGAGGAAAGTGGGGAAAGTGACGGATTGCAAGACGAGGACGAAGATGAGGATGAGGATGTCGATTTCGAGAAGCAGATACAACGCTTGATGGCCTTTTCCAAGAGTCGCTTCGCTGTCCTCTGCAGGTTTGCAAACTTCTTCCTGGATTCTTGAATGCGTCGCGAGCTACGAAACTTACCCCCTCTCGACCTGTCAACCAGGACCATCTGTATCGGTGCCGATCCTCACTATGTCACCGGTGCCAAGCCCACCGTCAGTCCCGAGCACGTCGATCTGTTCGCAAGCGCGACTCTTCACCTGCTGTCATGTTTTCCAAACCTCGTCAACTTAACGATCAACGCGGATCTTTTGTCCCCCTCTTTGTTCGTCGAGATCTACCGGCATCCTTCGATCGTCTCCCTCACCAGGACCCGGGTTACCAGCACTGAAGATCTCGGGTTGAAGCATCTTCTTTCTTCACTCCCACGCCCTTCCGGCCGCCCTGTCACCCTCAACATCGAGTCGTTTGGCGAGACCGGACTTCCTTTCCAAGCAATCTCGTCGCGTAATCTCGAGAGCTACAACGCTATAGGCCATCTTCCCTCTCTCAATATGAGCATCCCTTTAAACATCACCCTTGACACTCCCCAAATGATCGAAAACCTCCTTCGATCCCAACCCGATCTCTCGTGCATCTCGCACCTCTGTCTAAGGTTCGAGCGATATCGACTACAAGAAGATATGCTCCCTTTGGTCCGCATAATCCAGCAAACCCTCGAGTCCTGCCCAGGCGAGATTCGGATCGAGCTCCCCTTGGTCTACAATGCGGCTGCTTTCCTTTCCAACCTCGCTATCCACGTTCCTGCTTTCGCCAGCTTCTCATTTCCGAGCGACTATCCTCTAGACGGACCATCACAGATGTTCTTGCGAATAGTGGCAGGCGAGGTCCGTCACTTGCGCTTGCTTCATCCGCCGCTCTTTTCAAGGAAGACTTGCCTCAGGATCAATCGCTCCTTCCTTGAAAGACTCCACGGATTTCGTTGTCTCCGAAGCCTGATCCTCGAGCTCGGTTCTTCATTTACTCATGATTGGGTGAGTCGAGAGGCGTTCGGAACGATTGACTTAAGCCGTGATCACTGACTTTTATCTCGTGTATCTCGTCTTTCTTGATCATGTGCTATCTCTAGGCCGGAAACGTACCGGGCTTTGCATCTCTGCACCATCTTTGCCGTCTTAAAATCGATATCAGTTCATCGTCAGGCCTACGACCCATCGCTTGCACTCCAGCCACCTATAGTAGCCTCGCTCTCTCTCATCCTGTGGTGCACTCTCAGGCAGAAGCTCTTCAAGGTCGCGTCTTCGCTTACTTCGCTGTCCTTCAGGCGAGCAACAGCCTTCGGTTACGACAACTGATCAAGTATCTGGAGCCGGGCTGCGATCTCGACTGGTGTACGACTGATAAATACGGCCGCACGTTCGTAGGTACAGTCGATTGGGATTCGACCACAAGGAAGAAAGTGCTCAAGTCACGGAAGGGCAGTGGGACATCTCGGTCAGCGTCAGAGTATGCCACGGCCCTACGTCAAGTGGAACAATGCGTCAACGTTTTGGAGAAAGCGACCAGCTGCTGTTTTGCGTGCTCGCCAAACTTCGATCCTTTTTATGGTTTCGACCTCCAAACCCTCCTCCTGCCGAAAAAGTTGGATCATACCTTTGATCAAGTCATGTGTGTATCTCCCGCTTAGTGTGATGACGAAAGATGTTCTTCAATGAGCTTTCTTTGATGCTGACGGAAATGTTGTCCTCATCCATCCGATGCAGCTCATAGGGCCGTGGTAAGTTGACTCACCAAGTCAAGGTCTGACCATCTCATTTTCATCTTTGGCATCCACTGATTTCCTGGATCGCTTGTCACACTAGCACGTTCTGTGATACAGTCTTGAGGCAGCCCAGGACGGAGGGAAAGGATCATCTTTTACACACGATACACGACCCATGGGAGAGGACGTGGACTATGCCATGACGATCTCCTTGTCTAGCTGAACCGCATTACGCTCATGGATTTTACTCGCCAGAAGATGCCCATACCTGCTCAAACCCTTGATCGCTCCAGTTGCACTAAGCCGCGAAAGAGAAAAGACTAAGGCTAGGTAGTTGAATGTATCTCTATGACCCCCGCCCTTTTCTTGGATGCGTCGAAATGCATCGAAATGCATCTGGCACTGCTTCAATGTGTCAGAATGCGTCGAGATGCACGCGGGACCTTTTTTTTTTTTTTTTTAAACAAGTCTGATCTCGCGTGCATTTCGACGCATTCTAACGCATCGCTACAGTGCCAGATGTATTCCGACGGATTTCAATGCGTTCTAGAAAGGGCTTGGTTCAGTTGTGTCGGGTTATTGGGCGGATCTGGTGCAAGATGAGGAGGAGGGCGTCAAGGACTTTGACAGGGAAGTGATTTGGGTAACAGCTGAGAGGGTAAAGAATGGTCGGGAGGTATTGGCGAGTGGGGGAAGGCAGTGATCACTGCAGAAGTCAGAAGAAAAGGTGAGAGAGTGGCTCGTCCAGTCAACACTGGGGTTGTGTTTCTGAGCCAGGGGATGCCGAGGATGATGGGGTAGTGTCCTAGCGAAGTGATGTCGAACGACATGGTCTCGGAATGATCAGGGGAAGCAGCGGAATCGAGACAAAGATAGGGGCGGTATGGTGTGTAACGGCTCCGGATGAGATTGGCCTGCCGTCAACAACCTGAAGCTGTCGAGGCACTTCCTTAGTCTTGGGGATAGGTGGAGGAGACGGGATAACTGGTCCTCGAGGAAGGTCGTCAACGCTAGGTTTAGAAGTGAATGGAACGGACGTCGAGAAGGAAGAGAATGCTGCGATAAATTGGCTTGGATTCAGCATTTTGTTTTTCGTTTTCCTTATCGCAGGATCAGAGTGGCGAGATGGAATCCCATTGATTTTGCATATGGACCCAGACCCATCAGCTCAGGCAATTCCCACGAAAACGCCATTATTGTGGACGCATGAACAAACGCAGGGATCACATCGATAGTCGGAAGGGGACATGGAGGAGGAGATTAAGAATAGATAGTCTTCAGGAAGATGCAAATAGCGATGGAACGAGGATCATCAGAAGCATGGAGAGGCGAAGTAAACGGCGAACGAGGAAGAAAAGAGCATGGGACGAGGCAAGGAGGATGATTATGTGATGATAGCAAACGACGATCTGTAAGACAGAACCGGATTCAAACCTAGATCAAACTTCCATCAGGCCTATAATGTTTCTCCTGTTCAACACCCTGAGAAGCCAGCTCATGTCGATGATTGGCTTGGGCCTGAGCCATTTCCTTCTGCTCTACCGACATTGGTTGTTCTTGATGAACGTTAGTGCCGTTGACGGGCTGATGACCGGCATCGTTAGGGTTGACGTAGGTGGCCTTGTGGTCGATGGGAGTGGCGACCGCGGCGTTGCTTGTAGGGGTGGTGTCGATGCCCTTTCGGATAGGGTTGAGGAAGGCATCGGTCTTTACCTGTCAGACGGTGGGGAGTTGGGTTCCAGATGAATGGATCAAACTTGTTATCAGCCACAGTAAAAACTATCAAGGCAGGTATCTACGTCATGGATGTGAAGAAGATAGTGATATAGGGTTGAGGAGAACGCAAGGGGCGACACAAAGTATAATACTTACAGCAGACATCTTCTTGTGTTCCTCCGTCTGAGCGACAAAGGTTTTTCTCGAGGCTACTTCTGATTTGAGTCTAGCCCTCTGGTCCTGAGCGAGCGCGATTGCTCTCTCAGCCGTTTGTTTGTCGGCGAGACTGCTGGTGTGCTTGTATTGGGCATGAGCGAGTTTACGAGCGGTCTTGTTTTCATATTTGTCGACCTGATTGGGCGGGTGCATGCGAATGTACGATTATGAGTAGCGTTTACACGAGACAAAAGAAGAGGATGTGAGGACAGTCAGGATGTGTTGCACGTGACAATCGGACGTGACGTGGCGTGATTCTCTACCTTTGCCTGATGAAGAATAGCCTTGTCCTCTTCCTGGATGGTCAACCGTTCTCTTAGCGATTCACTCAAATGACCAGTCGACTTGGAGGAGAGAACAGTGGCACGTGAGGGGAGCGGAATGAAGCCAAGTGAGGAGAAGGAACAGACCTTTTGAGCCTCGAGCTCTAGCTTGATCGCCTTCTCGAGGTCGTTGTGGGCTTGATGAAGAGCCTTTTCGGAAGCCTTGGACTGTTGAGCGAGATCTTTCTCGAGCTGCTTGACTGGGTCTTTGTCGAACATGTTGAGTGAAAGGCGGTGTGGGGAGAGGAGGAGGAGGCAAGACTGGAGAGGAGACAAGACTGGAGAGGAGGCTAGATTCTGTTGATTTGAGAGCGATTTCGATTTTCGATCCCTACGTCACAGAGAGTTCCTTTCGTCTGGTGTCATCGTTCCTTTCGACTCAATCGGAGGTGTTGGCTCAGGGAGGTTCAGTGACTGTAAATAACTTGCTATCGTCGCGAGCAGACCATTCATATCTCGCCCACCCATCTGCTTCCGACACCGTGCCCCGCTGCAAACTCCGGCGTCCTCGAGCTTCCTCCAACGCTACACTCGTTCCTTGGATCGATATGTGCATCGCTTCTGGGTATAGAGATACTATATACATCTCATACCGCCTCATCCGAGAGTATCTCCCGCTGACCGCAGCAGAAGCAGAGAGACAAGAAAGCGATCGTGAGAGTGCTTCGCCGGAAGAGACGGCATTGGCGGCCCCCGATTCTCGGCAGAAAGGCCAAGGGGGGATCCCTCCTTCTTCACCTCTCGTTGATTGGAAGAGAGGGCCACTGCTCCCTGGGATGGATGTAGGCTGGTTGGACGATAGCAATCCTGACCAAGGGAGAAGGTCTGGCGAAGGCCCAGTCTGACTTGAGGCAAAGTCCGTCTTTACCCAGGTGAGATAGATCCCCTGGCACGAAGGGTCTTGCTGGCTCCCTCGGTTGGTATATGGACAGGTGTATGCTCTGTGAAGGCAATCGACGAGGATGCAAGTGTGGGATGAGATTGAGTTGGATGAGATTAATCAAATCGAGGCGATTTGGCCCTGAGGCCTTCCTGGGTGAGGCTTGTTTTATTTATCGTTCCTCTCTCCATTCCCCACCCAAACTCTCCTCCCTTTCTTTTCCCTCCCCTTCCGACGTCCTTCACCATTCGCTCCCAAATCCCTCTCACCGCCTCCCCCCTCTCCTCCCCTACCCTCTCCAACTCCGACCTTCCTACCCCAACCCTAAAGGAGACATCTTCCTGGACACCTTCGAGCAGTCGACGATCCAGTGGATCCCTCTCTTCAAGACGTCGCTCCTCTCGGCCTTCCCTCTCCGGTCCTCCTCATCCTCACCTTTCCGTCCACCTCGACGAAGACCACGACGCTCCCTGGATACCTCACAGAGACCAACCAGATCATTACAGCCCACCACCACCACCGAATCCTCCTTCATCTGCCTCCGTCGTCAACAAGGCGAGAGTGCCCCCTCTTCATCGCACTGCCTCCTATCACCATCCTCGAACTTCTTCCCATCCAGCCACCCCACACGTACCTCAGCAAGGCCTGGCTTCTTCTTCCTACGCTCCTTCCTTAGTCGCTCAATCACACCAGACACCAAGCTGTCGTAGAAGTCCACCTCCCGGCACAGCCCTCTCTCCATCGACTGTCCTCGTTCCCTCTACGACTTCAACTCCTCTCTCTCCGCCTCGTGCTAGTGTTACCAGCCATCACTCTCGAAGTCATATGCCTTCTTCCGACCCCATCTCGACTTCGGCGAAAATCCGCCGTCATCTTTTCCTCTGGCTCATCTTTCTCACACTCGTCCTCATCGGGACCGTCATCGTGCTCTCCTCGGCGACCTTCTTCTTTGGCGTACCCAATTGGGCACTCCTTTCCGAGGGAGATGTCCCATACGTCCATGGTCAAGGTGAGAAGTGGCTAGGAGCGGACAAGGGGGATGGATTCATCGAGGTCCCTGTGCCGGGAAGAGGGAGCGGGAATCAGACGATGAGAGTCAAGGAGGAGGAATGGGACGGGCTCATTTATGGATCAGAGGATTGGAGTCATCTCGAGGACGTTCAGTTGATGTGAGTTATCTTGTCGGTGTGTCCACTTGGACGCTGAAACTGATCAAGAGTCTGACGCGTCTTTCTCGCAGGGAGGGAGAGAGGATTCCTAGAATCATCCATCAGACTTGGAAAAACGATGTCTTGCCAGAACGATGGAGGGTGAGAGACTCGTCGCTGATCGTTTGGTTCCACCATCAACTGACAGTGGTCAACTGCTTCTTTCTTTAGGCGAGCTACCAAGAATGCAGAAGGGGCCAGGAGAACTTGTGAGCATTCATTCTCAATCTGTTTGCCTATCGGACATCGCTTCCTTGTCGAGATGACCGGCTCTTCCTCGCCAACTGACCCGATTCAATCTACCTCCCGCACACCCAGCACCTACCATCTTTGGACTGACTCTGCCTCGCGACGCTTCGTCTCGGAGCACTACCCTTCGTTCCTCCCAACCTACGATTCGTACACGTACCCCATCCAACGTGCGGACGCCATTCGGTACTTTGTCCTCCATCGATTTGGAGGCATCTACATGGACTTTGACGTCGGTTGCCGTCGCGACTTCAGCCCTTTGCTCAAGGGTGATTGGGACGTTGTTCTTGCAAAGACAATCCCTGTGAGTCCATCGTTCTACCGTTCGTGGATCAGTTGATGTATTTCCACGTGAAGAGGATCGATGGGGGGCTCAATAGAGCGCGACCGCAACTATATATACTGACGGCTGTGCATCCGACCTTACCTTCCGGGAACTCGCAGGTCGGTGTCAGTAACGATGTAATGGTCAGCGCAAAGGGCTCCGCCTTCATGGATATGACGATCCATGTAAGTCTTGAGAGTTGCTATTAGTTCCTTCCATTCGATACGATCCTATCTCTGAGCTTCAGCTAATCATGCCTTTGCACATCCTCAGGCGCTCATTCCTTTCAACCATCACTGGGTCTCGAATTATCCCACAGTCATGTTCTCCACTGGGTATGTAGTCCCGATCGTCGATTCGCAATATGCGCAGCAGGTCCTGACTGATTGTCCTCCATCCATCTTCGCTCAAAATCAGACCTATGTTCCTCTCTGCCCAATACTCTCTCTACACCTCCTCCCATCCTCTTACTCCGGTCCGACCGACACTCGAAGTCCGGGTCCTTCCGAAATCGCTGTACGGCAAGAACGCCCTCCCTCTCGAGTCTCCCCACGCCTTCTTCTCGCACGATTCGGCTTCATCCTGGCACTCGGATGACTCCAAGTTCTTCCTCTTCCTCGGTCAAAAAGGCATCTGGATTGTGCGCGGTGGATTCTTCTGCGTCGTGGTTGTCGCGCTGAGGATGTTCTGGACGAGGGGTCGCGTCGTCCGAAAGAGTGCTGGAGGCGGCATTCGACGGCTCGTCATTGGACTCGAGAATGTTGCTCAGGGCGGAGGCGTCGCCGGATTCTCATCTGGCATCGTTACGGGAGCGACGACACCTGGAGGCGGAACGTATCAGCTGCTCTCTTTCCTTCCCACCTCGCTATCGACCTCCCCCGTTTCGACGCCATCGCTTTCTCTTCCTGGCTCACCAAGCATGCATCCTTCGAGCGGTCCTGATACTCTTCTCCCAGTCTCGTTCGACTTGCATTCGTCCTACTCTTCAAATACTTCAAACTCTCCTCCCAACTCTCCTCCTCTTTCCTCCCTTTCCCTCGCCCTTCGAAAAGCGGCCAACTCGTACTTCCTCTTCCCATCGAGTTCATCCCAACCTTCCTCGTCTTCTGCTTTCCCTTCAGATTCTTCCGCCCACCCATCGAAACCATCCAACGACTATCACCCATCCTCTACCGCCTCGTCATCCAAAACTACCAACACCGGTCCTCGTCGAAAGTCATCGACTAAACGACCCAAACGAGGTGTCCTCTACTTTTTTCCCGCCTTTTTCGCACCCTACTCGGACGATGATCAATCAGGTCCGACCCCAACGAACCCAAACCATGCTTCCTCTCGGACGAACCGAAAAAGAGCGGGGACGGGTCGATCTTCCCGCGTCCCACCGGAATCATCATCGAGGACCAGGGGAAACAGTCATTACCCAATGAACTCAACTTCCAGTGGTCACCCACTCCTCTCGGGGAATCATTCAGCGACTGATATCGAATCGGGCATCGGAGAAGATTACTCTGACGAAGATGAGGTTCTGAGATCACCAGTCAAGGGTGATTCTTTCTCGGGTGGTGATGATGGATTGGGTTTGATGAATGCTGGAGGAGGAGGAGGATTCGGAAGTCGTGGTATCAGCCGAAGAGGTTCGCCACCACCACCACCGCCGGCGTATCAATATGCTTCGTCGTCAAACTCGGTTGGTGGAGGAGGAGGATCATCTTCGTCAAGAGGCGGGAGCGTCAAAGAAGATGGCAGGGGAGATGAAATTGGTAGCGGCGATGGTGGCGGGGAAGAAGATTGGGACGTTCAATGGGAAGACGGAGAGCATGATGAAGCTCACAGGAAGTAGATTCAACTATGACCTCTCTTGGACCTTTGCTCGTTTCTCTCCCTCTCTCTCTCTCTCTCTTGCGCTACGTTGCTTTGTCTTGTTGGCGAGAAGGTGTTCACCCTTCTTGCTTGTTTCTCCCCTTCTTGCCGAACATCGATCGATGCAATCTTTGTAGTCTGCCTTCCCCATCTTCTCCTCTCTCTCTCTCTCTCTCTCTCTCTCCCTCTCTCTCTCATCATACCTACCGTGCCTCGACCTCTTGTCTCTTCCTCTCTCCAGGGTCTTCGCACATTATCAATTCATCCATCCACGATATTCATCTCTCTCTCTCTTTGTCTCTTTTTTTTTTCTTCTTCTCCTTTGTAACACATACAACAACTTTACCCCTATAGTTTCCAACTTTTCCTTTTTTTCCTCAAACGAAGAAAGGAGCTGTTTTCTGCCTTTTTGGATTGGACGACTTCCCTTTTCAACCCACACTCTTTCTCCCCCCCCCCCCCTCCTACGCTATCATTCATGGTAGCGTCACTCACGCGCTCCCAACACGTTCCCGTGCGTCAAACAAAAAAGAGAAGGTCTTGAGGAGGGGGGGGGGGGGGGGGGGGGGCGGAGAGGGAAACGGTGAAGAATATTTGCCTGATCCCAAAAAAAAAACTTTCTTTGATCTTTCTTCTTGCTCTTCTTCTTACCTACCTTGATCTTACGATATATAAGTTTTTTTTTTTTCGCTTTCTCTTTTTTTCTAACTATCTATTTTTCATCAGTAAGTGTCCCATTGTCATCATGACGACATTGGAAAAAGAAAAAGAAAAAGATCGTACAAAAGGAGAGCATGTGAGAGAGAGCCAATCGGGAGTGTTGGAAGTGTTTCCCAAGTGATTTGAATGGGTATGGTTGAGCGTGATTTGGAGATGATGGATGGTTAGAGAGATAGAGAGAGAGAGGGAGGGAGGGGGGGGAAGTGAACTTGAACGAGGATATGTGAAGCAGGTGAAAGATGAAAAAAAAAAAAATGTTACGAAACGTGCTGCGTGCAACGTATGGATGGATGAATGCGTTCCAAGAGACAAAGGGGAGAGAATGAAGAGGATGAAGAGGAGGTTTTCTTTAAGCGGTGACGGACTGATTGGCTGGTTGACGAACAAAATGAACAGATCAGGATAGAGTCGAAGTGGATGAGTCCGTGTAAAAAAAGACAAAAAACAATGAGAGTTGTTCAGTATTGAGAATGAGAAGGGGAAATTCAAAGAGGAGAGAGCGAGGAAGTTGATATGATTGAATTACTAACGTCTTGAATTGGTGAGGTGATCCAATTGAGATTCATCGAATGGGTCTCCAATCTCTATATGTACCGTTCGTCAGGTCGTTGGAGTGAAATCGATGAAACGTGATGAGCGAAAGTCGAACAAGGATCAAGTGGAAATAATTCCGAGTGATTTACCTCTATTGAGAGACTCCATCTCCTTTTCGTCAATCAGGATAGTTCCACCTCCGATCCCACCAACGCCCATCGATTGACCACCTCGATCCCTCCTGTTGGAGTGAGATCCGCCAGTTGGACCAGCTTCGAATGATCCCAGAGTACCATCTTCACCACTCATCATGACTCTTCCTTTTCCTTTACCTGATCTTGATCCAATTCCACCTTGGTTACTGCCTTCACCACCTGGACTAACACCACCGGTAGCGAATGAAGAGGAACCAAATAGACTGGAAAGGGCTCGACCGAAACCACCAGTGGAACTGTTGGATGATTTGAGGTGAGATGGAGGTGGATGGGTCGAGTTGGTTTGGGAACTGCTAGGATCGAGAGCAGTTGTCGTAGCGGTAGCGGTCGTTGTCGGAAGGTTCGAGATGGTTGATGGTACCGATTTGGGACTGGCTAAAATGTGGATATCTCGTGGTGTTATGTTGGATGAGATATCTAGGTCTGAATCAGGGTTGTGGGTATCTAGTGCAGTTGATATAGTGGGTGAGAGAGATGGTGAAGATTCGGTGGGAGATGACTCGTTGGAATCGGCTAGTTTCGGTGAGGAGTTTGATGGGTTCCTTCGGTGTTGAGGAGGGGGAGGAGACATGGTGACGTCTTGGTTGTTGAACATGTGTGCGTGGGGGTGAGTACGTGTGGGTTGTTGAGGTGAGGATGTCGATGAGGTGGACTAGGGGATTGACGTTTCGTTGACACGCAAACGTCGACACCCTACCCTCGACACCGCCGGACAACACCAACGACCACGCTCAGTACGCTTGTATAGCGCCCAAATCGTCTCAATCATACACAAACTAAAGTCAAAATTAGGTCAGTCACAACACACAACCCACACAAACATAATCTACCCACACACACACAAAAGCCTAAAACTCCCCCGCCATCCTTCCAGTTTATCCTCGCCCTCCCAACGAACCATCTACCCCCCATCCTCAACGTCCCTCCAGCTGACTCATTCGCCTTGCTTCCTTCTCTTCTCACTCACCTTGTCGAAACCATCGTCCCGTTTCTTTCCACCCTCCTTCCTCCATCAATCGACCTCCTACCCCCAACTCCCTCTCCTCGACCACACTTGTGTCCCTCCCTCCTTCAACCTCCTCAGTCGGCTCGCCTTCTCCTTCTTCCCAGCAGCCAGCTATCCCCCCCAAGTCGGCCTCTCCTCCTCCACCCTCTAGATTAAACTCGTTCATCACCAAATCCAGGTCTCCCTTCCATCTAAGGACAGCCTCCTTTCCTTCGAGATCATCATCCTCTTCCTGCCCTTCGATAATGCCGACCGGTAATTCAGTCCCTCAGATCAACCTTCACCCACCAGAGTCTTCCTCGGAATTCCCCACTGCTACATCCACCAACTCGGGTCCTCGATACAACCCCTCATCTTCCTCGTCCAACGCAGCCGCTTCCACTTCATCCATCTTCCCCAACCTCTCCTCATCTTCTTCATCGGCTACATCCTCCACCGGTAGCTTCCTTAAAGGCGGTCGTTCACCCGGAGGTGTGGGTAATCGACTTCGATCATCCTCCTCACCCGTCGTTCCACCAGTGGACGCTCCCTTTCGACCGACCACCATGTCCCGTCATCAATCCCACCTCCATCCATCATCCTCTTCGCCAACAAAGAACGCACCAAACTTTGGTGGTGGTTCAAATGCATCCGACAATGGAACATCAGGCATCGGTGGATCGTCGACGGGTGCCGCCGGTGCAGGTGCTGTTGGAAGCGTAAAGAGAGGTAGAGCCAGGAGTGCTAGTTTGGTCACTGTCAAGGAAGTCGGAGGTGGAGAAGGGGAGATTGATAGTGCAGACATGGCAAACGGTAACCCGAACTGGGAGTGGGTCGATTCCAAAGGTGAGCGGAGAAAGCGTCTACTTGATTCGTTTCCTCTTTCTCCCTGGCCACCTTTCCGCACCTATGCTCCATCGATTGCTCGAGATGGTTCATACATGCTCCCCGAATCAGCGAAGCTTCCTTCATTTGGGGATCGATTACGTCGCAGCTTGATATCTCCATCTCAATTCACACCTTCCACGACGAAGACAAACGCGTCACCCTTCAATCCATCGCCGACATTCTCACGATGACTACCTTTCTTTTATCCCTTTTCCTCCCCGAACGTACTAACCATATCCTTTGAATATGTTTGCCATCTTTTTCTTTTCGAATCATGATCATACACACAGGTGCATGGCTGATACATCCCATGCTCATCCTCCTGGGTAAATTCCTTGTCGACGCCATCCCGGGTATCGGGCCTGACATTTCATGGACATTCGTCAATTGTACCTATATGGCCGTGGGTGTCCATCTTTCCCCCGCTACTCTCAACCTCTATCTCTTTTTTTTCTTGTTTCCTCTCGCTCAAGACGGACGAACCGTACCGGCATGTGTGTTCTGACATTTAAACCAATCCGCTACTCTTCCTACCACGCTTTCGCCCACTCAGATCTCGTACCTAATCTTCCATCAGATGACTGGTCTCCCATTCGAAACCCAACTCACGACGGGCGGAGCATTCGATGACCTCACGCTTTGGGAACAGATCGATAACGGAGCTCAATACACACCGGCGAGGAAATGGTTGACGAGCGTTCCAATCGGACTGTGAGTTTCTCCTCAACCCTCTCGCCTTGTCTTGAGGGGAAGACAGAACTTTCAAAAAAGTTGTTGAAAAAAGTTCATCACAACAACAACAACGACGACGACGACGACACGGAAGGGGAACTGATAAGAGACCCTCATTTCTTCCCCTTACACACACACACACACACTCTCTCTCTCTCTCTCTCTCTCTCTTGGTATTCCCCTTTAGATTCCTCATCTCGACCCACTACACCAATTATAACCCCGTCCTGTTCGCAGTCAACATCGTCGCACTCGCCTTCGCCATCGTTCCTAAACTTCCAGTCGTACGTTTCCTCTTTCTTCTCTCCCTCATTTTGCTGGATCGATCGATCCCCTCTCGCCATGGGGTCGAATCTCTTTTTTTTCTTTTTCTCCCCTGAAAAGAACTTGGCTGATGAAAATCTTTTAACCTCCCATCATATGATGTTTTTTTTTTTTTTTTTTTCTTTCCTCAAAAAACAGCTTCATCGACTTCGATTTCAATTCCTTCAACCCATCGGTGATACGCCAGCCGTTTCTCCAAAGAACTCGAGATCATCTTCACCTGTCCCGGGAGGTGGATCGGATCAAGGAGGACAACAACAACAACAACAACAACAACAACAACAACATCTGAAGCAACTCCCAGAGGAGGAGGAAGAGGATGGGGTTGGAGGGAGGGGAGGAGTTAGGAGGAGATGAGGATGGGATGGGATGGGATGGGGATGGGATGGTTAGAATGGGAGGAGAGATGCAAAGAGAGAAAATGAAAGGGAGGGTAGAAAGAGAAAAGAGAAAAGAAGTAAGAAGAATGGAATAGAGAGAGAGAGAGAGAGAGAGAGGGCGCGGTAGGGGGAAGAACGAAGAGCGAAGGAAAGAAGCAAGGAAGCAAGGAAGCAAGGCAGGAATGAGGGACGACAGACACGAGGACGGGAAATTAAAAACAGAAAGAAAAAAAGAAAAGAAAGAAGGTTCAGAGGATCTAAGTCGTTCGGGAAAAACCTTTTCTCAACCTGTCCTTTCTTTTCTTTTCTTTTGCCTCTCTTGCCCCCTTATTCTTTTTTGCTTTTTTTTTCTTTCTATCCCTTTTTCCTTTCTTCCCTATTCTCATCCTCTTTTCCCTGAATCAGATCCCATGAGGCTTATGTCAGGAACCGAAAGAAAAAAGAGGGTGGGGGGGGGGGGAAGAAATAAAGAAGAAGAGAAAAAAGGGGGAAAATCTGTTCATCATATCGATGTACCATCAACTTCCATCTCACCTCGTTGGTTACTCGCTTCCTCCTCCTCCTCCTCCTCCTCCTTCTCTTCTCCCTTGTCATCCTGCTTCCTTCCACCCTCCCCAAGGACCTCAGCCATCATCGTTGGCGTCGAAACTTCCGAAGGTCCAACCATGACGACCTCATGACCCATCGTCACCTTGGAGGATGAAACGTTGGAGTGATCGTTGCTGATCGAAGTAGTAGCAGCAGTAGTAGTAGCAGCAGCAGCGATGGAAGCTTCGGATTCAAGTTTGAGACGTTTCCTACTGGCAGCTTTAGCTCTTTCGCCTGAACGTTCGGCTAGGATCGATTTGGTGTCGTGCTCGACGTATCTAGAAACGAGCCCTCAGCGGGAAGAGGGGAAGTTTTTTTTTTTTTTGGGGGGGAGGGTTTTTAGCCACACAAAAGAAAGGGGAATAAGAAGGGGGGGGGGGGGAACGATCAAATTAGTTTCGTATCTCTTGTGGTTTCAATGTTACTCGTCCCCCTTTCTCCCTTCCCCCATCTATCTCCAATTCACCTCACTCACACTTTAGTCGCCGTCAACAAGAATCCACCCGTTCCACTCATGCTCATGAACGGATGAGTCCTTCCAGGTAAGACTTGGTATTTCCTCAACCAAGACTCGGTGATGGAAGGATTGATCCAAGTTGGTTCTACCCTCAACGAGCAATGAACCGATGTCAAGACGGAGAGGTGAGGAGAGTAGACGACCAAGTTGGATGAACCGGAGAGGTAAGGGGAGAGTTTTTGCACGATCGAGTAGGGCTCGTAAAGGGAGGCGATGATGAGACTAAGAAAACAACTCCACAGG
>BCKM01000023.1:0-93170 GCA_039545415.1 Udeniomyces megalosporus | reverse complement strand
GGGGGGGGAGGAGAGTTTTTAAGGGAAAAAGAACGGGAGTAAACGAAGGAGGAAGTTGAGGGAGGGAAGAGGAGAGCACAGATGATTCAGCTTCAACTTTGCCTCGAGAGAAGAAGAAGTAGAAGGATCGATCACAATTCATGAACAAAGTAGAAGAAGAAAAAAACACTTACAAGGTGGTAATTCCCAATTTTCTTCCATATTGCTCCAATTCAACTCCGTCACGACCTCCTTGATAACCTCCTGAGGGAAGTTCATCTGATTGTTGAGAATGTTGTGGGCGACTGGACTATCCGTATCACTAAACGTCATGATCCGACCTTTACCACCCATTCTCTCTAGCATCCCACCGACGACGATACCCGAAGCGTCATCGACGACGAGGTATCTACCTCCGGGTCGAACGTTGGCGAAAGAGAGAAGATGGCCAAAGGTATCTTCTCGGAGGTGGAGGACGGTTTGAGGTAATTTCAGATTGTGGTGATAGAGCAGGTTGGGAACAGTTGGTGCTAGAGGTCGGAAGGTCTTAGCGAACCTTTTTGGAAAGAGGGTGGTTTAGGGATGAGTTGAGACAAGTTGTCAACGATCGATCCTCGGTTCGGAAGATGTGGAGGTGTACTATTTATCGTAACAAGTCTTACTTTTGTTCCTTCCTCTTACGGTACTTTTCCTTGGAGTAGTCCGTCTTGAGATGGAAGTTTGGGTGCTTCTCGATTTGCTTTGCGATAATCTCCTACTCTTGGCCAAAAATAAAGAGTACAAAGAAGGAAGAAAAGTGGAACTACACCAATCAGATCATTCTTTCTTATTTTGTTCGTCTTATTCCCTATTCTGGACAGGAGAAACGTACTTGAGCAGAGGCACCAGCTTTCCTGAGGTCATGGATTTCCTGACTCGTCAAGAGTTGATCCCCATTAGCTTCGATCAGTTCGTTGGTCGCATCCGTTTCCTCTGCGAAATCATCAAAGACGAATCGACCACCAGGATAGAAAAACAGTATGGTTCATCAGTGAACTCAGACGCAGGGTACGGCCCAAGAAGTCCCTTAGCTGTTTCTCGGGTCCGGTTTCCGTACTCACCGACTTCATTGAGACCTTCTCCCTTGATGGGCTTGATGGTAGGTTTGGCGGAAGATCCTTCAGGTGCTGGCTCAATTTGATAAGTAATTCCATATGGGATCCCGATGAGAAGAGAGGTTGGGAACGAGCCGAATTTCCCAAGTGAAATCATCCTAGCAAGAAAGAAGAGGATTGTAAAGGGGGTTTTTTTTTTCGTGACATCAGACAGATGTTCAATGGCAACGTTCAGAACGAGTTTAGATGAAGGATCAAGATCCCTCGAACAGAGAGCAGCCACAAGAGGAGGGATGGAGAGGAAAGGAAGGCTCACTTATCGCCTTTGACGTCAACCATCTTGATGAGCTTACTAGGCAGGAGAAGCATAACTGAATCACCCGGTTGGATCACGTTTGTTCGTTCAAACACTCGTTGTTCCATGCTGAGTGATGGCTGGTAAGAAGGAATGAAGAGGTTGAAAGCAGCGAGCAAGGGAGGAATGGACGTGTTCGAGATAGCATATGAGCACGATCAGGGTGTTTAAATCCAATCGATGTGAAGAAAGAACGACGCTGTATCAATAAGATTCGAGCCCGTTGGACCATTTGTAGACGCGAGGGGACGAACGAGCTTAGTGGAGGACGGATTGACGGTTGGGACCGTCGAAGTTGATGCTACTGATTCGGCCATGAATGCGAGCTCTTTTCAGGACCAACTTGTGGGAGTAAGGATACAGCACGGAGGGTCAGTCTCCGAGTGGCTAATGGGGATGGCTAGAGGACGATAGGCGATACGTTGGAGTGTTTGATATCACTTGAGAAGCCAGGTGGATTATCCCGAGAATGCTCTCCACATCGGTAGCATAACCTCCTCTCGTCACGATTTCGTCTTGAATCTCATCCAGCCTCCTCAGCAGTCACACAACGACCTCAAACTAGGTCTATCGATACATCATACAACAATAACACCTCCACAGAGCGATAGCCAACAAACTCTGGAATCAATGCATTCCCGTCATCCGTTTCCAGGATCACCACTGGTTTTCAATCAAATCATCAGCATAAACCCGATCGAACTGGTTGGAGATGACACTTTACGATCGAACCGAGGCGCTCACATGATCATCTGCTCGGGGCTCGATCAACCCAGCCTCACCTCTGGCTTCCCGCTTTTTCTTCTCGCTCGACCATTTCTTAAACCTAGATGAGTCAAAGGTCAGACCCGCACATGTTTCAGTCCAGTACATGACTGATAGATCCTGGAGCACAAGGTGTCCAAGACAAGGGAGACGACGTACCAAGAATCCATCTTTGTCCTTGAACCTTTGTTCCCAACATTGACCGTTGCAATCATTCGAGGATCACCTCGAACAGAAAGCGCAAAGCACGTGAGCTCAAAGAAGGATCTGAACGGAGACAAGACAACAGAAGGCAAAAGAAGCGAAAACATCATCACCGATCCAATTCATCGTCGTCAGCAAACCCCCTTTCTCGATGAAGAAAAAGAGACGATTGTGGATGGTTGGGAATCGGTCGGTACGTACGAATGTTCCGAATACGGAACGCCAAACATCATGATCTTTTCCGAGCTCCCTCTCATGGGTCGGAGATCCTGAGCGTCAAACGTCGCCTGACGATCCCTGGCGAGCAAAGATTTGATGTCGAGTGCATTTGATGTATCGACGCCTCCTGGTGGTGAGTACCTATCATACGACGAGATATACCAAGAATCACATCGAGATTGGGCGGTCAGCATGAGGACAAGTTCGAAGAAGGCGGGTCCAGCAAGATGCAGCCACCTAGCCTGTTCGAGCTTCTCAAGGAGAAGAAGAAACTCACGTCCAACCTGTCGGTCTAAATCCAAGTATTCGATCATAACTAGCGAATTTCTTGAGGTACACCGATAACCCTTCCAACGAGATATCCCTTAGAGGAATCATGTGAACCTGAGACTCGCTCGGATTTATTGTCATCATGGTGTGGATTTCTGGATCTTCATCTTGATCGTCGATGAGAGCACGTTTTCGGGTATCGGCATATATTTTGGTGCATAAGGCTCGTGCGATTCCTAAATGATGCAGGTGAGAAGAGGGAGTGTAGTTCGGAAGGTGGAAAAAGAAGAAGAAGAACGGGTCACGAGGATTTCTTCAGCAAGCAAAGGGCTGTTACGAAGACCTCTCAGATACCTGTCTTGACTCACCTTTAACGATCCTCTCTTTGCCGATCGAGTACGTTCCTACAACGACGAGTGTCTTCTGACCCTTCATTCTCTCTCTCTCCTCGCGTCTCGTTTGGTCCATCTCAGTTTCATTCTTTCTCAACCAACCCTCCATCTGACCTCGCTCCTCCTGATTGCTTGCCATCTCACCAGATCCTTTGAGAGAAGGATGGTGTGGAGGAGCGCCACCTTCGACAATTTGCTTAGCGAGAAGAGAGACAGAAGCGATGACGACAGGTTGAGGTGGGAAACAATATTTAGGGTTGAGGTAGGTCGTGTCAAGGTAGACTTCATCGAGAGGACCAGATGAGATAGCTGGATGACGAATGTGTGCAGGTGAAGCTCTGTTTGATTAAGATTGAAGTTGTTCGCTGTCAGCACATAGGTAGTGATGAACATATCCGCTTAACATTCTCGAGACGCAAGAGAACGTACCGGAAGTCGCCACAGTGGAGGTAGCGGTACACCTTTGAAGTCCCGACACCTTTCGCCTTGAAGACTGAGTCACCCGCGTTAACAGTTCGTCGACCCTCGAATAAGAAAATCGCCGATCCGGGGCCTATGATGGAACGAGAGAAACTGAAGCTGTGTGAGTAATATCCGACTATTTTGGGAAAACGTTTGGACTCACAATGGTTAGCCTCAATCATGGTACAGACTACTCCATTGGTGTTCGGAAGGACAGTCGGAACGTCGAACGCTAGCGGCTTGACCCATCTCGGGTCGACTTTGAGAACTCTGATGATGAGATTTGCAGACGTCTGCGAGCAGTAGATAGGCCCATGCTTCCAAGATTTCGATAGTGCGGTGTAGTGATCCGAGTGGGCATGTGAGAGCAGACTGTAGGCCAGAGCAGTGGGTTCCATCGAGCAAGTTATCAAGTCAGTAAACCAACTTGAGCTTAGGGGGGGGAATTGACCAGAGCCTGAAGCTTACTAAGCAGTAACCCCTGGGACTTTACCATATCGGAACGCATCCACAGCGACCGGCATACCCGTTAGAACTTTGAAGAAGGGGGCTTTCCGTCTCTCTCCTCCCCGGATAGGCTTCCCACCTCGTTTGATGGGCTGATCATCTGCAACAATTTGCCACTCCTGCTCGATGGTAGGAGTGCGTGAGGCGGTCATGAGACGAGTGAAGGCGTTTGGAAGGGCTGGGATAGGATGTGATGAGAGAGGTTTCAAGGGCTTGGAAGGAGTAGGGAACGTTGGGGTCGAAGTGTTGGACTTCTGTATAGACGGAGAGATTTCACGTCATTGACATGAAGTCAGGTCCGAATTGTGAGTGACGAGACAGCGAGGCGATGTCAGACCAAGGGGAAGGAACCAACCTGCACTATTTCGATATCGGCCTCTTCGTCTCTGTTGTCCTGAACATCCACCTCATTCAACAGGTCCTCGTCAAACATATCAACGTCATCATCCTCATCGTCCAGTAAGTCTTCGTCGTCTCCTCCTAGGCCTCCATCGTCTTCATCATCTCCGTCGTCTTTGCCATTTCCCGCTGCATTCGAGGCGCTGCTTACTGAGCGTAAACGGGATGAGGATAACATGGGCGAAGGAGAGGGTATCTTGGTGAAAGAGCCTGGTGTGGGGGTAGGTCTGGATGTTTGACGGGAGAGAGAAGGTTGAGGAGCTGGCATGATGCGAGATGACGAAGAGACGACTGGAGTGGAAGATTCGGCATGTCGATGTTCCCAATCGGTACAAGACGAATCAAGAGCAAGTTCCTTTGATCATGATGGATGATAGGAACCAGAGGGGTTCAGCAAGCGGCGAGCGCGAGAATGACGAATCGAACATTCGGACCGATATCAGCGAAAGTGTCATGAAGAGACCAAAGGCTTGAGCGTGTTCTCTTGTTTTGACCGTTTCGTGATCAAGTAGGAAACCCACCTGTTGGTCTGGTTCAGTCCCATGAACGACACGAACATTGGCCATGAAATCCCCTAGCTCATCATCCCCATCGTCTTCTACCAATCGCTCTTCCTCCAGATCGATGACGATCGTTTCATCAGCCAACGTCGTCCTTGCTGGTTCTAATTTCTCCTTCCCCTTTCCCTTCTGCAGAGTCTTGCGCGATGCAACAACCTCAGTCTTTCGTTGGTTCTTGACTAGATTTACGCCCTCGACGTCATCATCCGATGAATCGAGCAAGCACACCGGTTGATCGACACTGTTTCCTTCACCCTCGAACGACAGTCGCTGGCGTTTAAGTCCGTTCCGACCGGTCGTAGGATGCTTTTGGCTCTTAATGGCTCGTTTGGCGGAAGTGGGGGTTGAAGAAGCAGTAGTCTGGAGGGAATCGCGGGGGGATTTGGCTGAGAATGGCTCAGATGGGATAGGATTGGAGAAGAAGTTGCTGAGAGCGCTAGGTTTGGATGACTTCTTGGGCGGCATCTGTCAGAGTGATTTGAGGCAAATGCAGAAGAGTCCTGCTGAAAGGATGAGGAGGGAATGGTGGAGGCTTGAGGGGAAAGAGGATCCGGGACGTCATTCGATTAAATTGGGGTTATCTCTTATTTTCTTTCCGCATCAATCCCGCATACAACGATCGCAACATCAGATAAACTGAGAAATCGACCGTAACAGTGAGCCGTCCACATATCCTATGTGAGACTAGGAGAAAGACACGTTTCGTTGATCTTCCAAGGTGACCTGATCTCCTGCTCGACGACACCGATCCCGCCTCTCACCTCCATACCTCGACCGACCGACGCCTCTCCGATGGATACCGAGGATTACTGGTCGATAGATTCCATCTTAGCGGACAATCAAGTGAGATCGGATTTCCATTCGACGTCTGCTTCACCTTCTGACTCGCGCCGCTTATTCATTTCCCGTCGCGTCCTTCTCCCAAACGTCCCCGCTGCTTCAAGAAACTACCATGTACCTTCAACCTTGACGTCCCTAATCTCGGCTATCTAGACGGTTCGGGTGAACCAGATGTGCGTCCGTTCGGATTACCATGGACTCGCCGTTTTGCTTACATCCTCTTTCTGACATACCTCACTTTGCCTTCCTTTATTCAGATTAAAGCTCTCACCAAACTCGAGCTCCCGTTCTGGATAGCCCATACACTTGCTATCAATGAATTCGTAGCTTTCGATATCCCACCACCGTACGCGAACAGAGTCAAGAACGCGCTCAATGCAGAGGCTAGAAGTGTTCGACTTGGGGGTTTGGTCGGTAGCCTTGGAGGATGGTATGCGTTCGGAAGACGATTGATAGGAGTGTGAGTGATCGTCATTCGCATTGATATGCTCAGTCGTGCTCACCCAGAAGAGGGTCGCAGAAGTTGTATCGATTCCAAGTTGACTGATTCTCTCTCGCCTCATCAGACTCGACGAGCCTCAATCAACTCAGCTAGCGACACTCCTCTCGGTGACTCTGCGCTTTCGGCTACCAGAGATCCAAGATCAAGCTCAGCATGCCGCCTCGATTACGTCGCATGCTCAAGTCGGACTGGGCGGAGGTGCTGGCGACTTTCGGGATGGAATGGAGGGTGAAGAGCGTGAACGTGAGTGTCGGGGCGTTGGCGCTCGTATCCGTATAGTATACAGGCTGAGGAGATGAGGCTGAAGACGCGATGCGGTGTTAGGAGATAAGGAAGAGAGACATATGGGACTCTAAATCTTAAGCCTGACTAACCCTATATGCTTGTGCTCTATTCGCCCCTCGCTCAACCATCTTGCAGTGTTTGCCATCTCACAAGATTCTGCACGAAGGATGAAGGCTTGGTACGATGGACTTGCAGCCGGTTCGGTGGATCTCAAGAGGTCGAGAGCGTGATGAGGTTTTTACTGTAATTGCATACGCATCACGAGACGCCATGTTTTCCGTGAGGTATGCCATCGAGGTTTCTGTTTTCTTTATCGGTTGACTGTGGGATAGTTGTATTGTGATTGTCGAGAGTCAGTTGTGGTTTGATCAGCATGCATATATGCTGTCTTGATGGGCTCTTGAATGACGTATGACCGATCCCTCCAAGAGTCAGACGAGGGAAACGAACCCAAGACGCTTCCCTCCGTCTCTCTCCCGTCTTGTGAGTCCGATATGAACGCGTAAGCAGATTTGAGCGTCATCGCCCAATCTTGACTTGCTCATCAATCCGTCATCACTTCCCATCATAGTTCAACAACCCGGCAACGCCTCAAACAGTCTCGACCAAATCCTCCCAAGGCTTCCTTCTCTTCCGCTTCCTCAATCAGACCGGCCTCTACTTCCTTCATGCCGCCCACCCTTTCATCATCCCACTCGTTTGGCAAAGACTCCTTGTCGGTTTCCTCTCCACCATCTTCAGTCAGTTCTTCGTCTTCAGTCTCAACAGCTGTCCCTCAAGATCGTCGAGGCACGGTTGGAGGAAATAGCACCACTTTCAGTCGATCCCCTCTCGTCGATCACCCCAATTTAGGCCTCACTCAATCTGGAGATGAGCAAGAAGAAGAGGATGAGAGAGAGGAAAGATTCGCAGCGGAAAGGGAAGACTTGAATGGTGACGATGATGACGACGTCGCGTCGATCGCTGGTTCAACCATGAGCATCGCCGATCACGACAAGGAGGAACTCGGACCGACACACTATATCCCTCTGATATTCGTGGCGTTACCTCTGGTGGGAGGTGCATTCTTGGGAAGGGCAGACAGTTGGAGTGATGGACTCGTGCTCCTCCTTGTCGGTTGGTGGATGTGGTTCCTAATAAAGAGTGAGTGACCCACCTCCTCATCCTTCTTCTTCTTCAAGACGCTTGGTTGATCTTACCGCTCCAACATCATCACTTCCTCCAGCTCCTTGGGAACTCTATCACGCCTCGCTTCATCACTCTCTCCTCTCCTCGCCTCACAAGCTACCCACTCTCCAACACCAATCCGCTCATCTTCATCTCAATCAAACTCACAACATCTTCCTTCTCTTGACCCTTCTCGCTCCACTCTTCGGTTCTCTCCTCCTTCACTTGACACGTTCATACGCTCTCTCGCCAGCTTCGTCCGAACGTTACATCAATTCGTTCAACATCCGACTCTTCCTCTTTGCCTCTTCCATCAAACCTGTCCTCAATCTCAAGAGGGTCCTTGAGAATAGGACCGCGGTTCTCAAGAAAGCATTGGGAAGACCAAAGGAGGAAGAATGGGATCTTCTCAAGAGACAGATGGTCGAGTTGGAGGACGAGGTCAAGGGACTCAAGGAGGTGAAGGCGGAGAGAAAGGAGCTTGGGGAACTCAGGGAGGAACTTGGTGGTAAAGCCATCGGAGATCTTGGAAAGGCGGTCAGGAGACAAGAGAGGAGAGGTGAATTGACAAGGCTCAGTCTGAGCGAGGTTAGTCGTGTCTCCAGCTTCGTACTGGATCTGACGAGCAAAGGATCTGACGGGTCTTTCCTTGTGTTGATTTTTGATCCTTCTCCTCTTACCACCAAATAGCGAGTTGACATTCTGTCAACTCAAGTCACGACACTTGAAGCTGAGCTTGAATACGCTCGAACCTCAGCGCAACATTCCCATTACTCCCTTTCTTGGCTTCTTTCTCTCCTCCACCTCTATGGTTCCAATTCTACCTCCTCAAAATCTTCTTCCTCTTCCATCACCTCACACAACATTCCCTCTCACTCGAATCGTCACCTTACTACCATCATCGGCGAGGGTAAATCATCTCCCTCGAATGGCTATCCACAACAACAACCGCAACAGAGACGACCAAAACAACCTTTTCGACTTCAGTCATCCAATTCGATCCATCAACAGAAGCAACAAGTTCTCTCACCTCCTTCATCTTCTCTCTCTTCGGGTGATGAACGAGAAGATCGAGGAGGCGGAGAGGATGAAATCGTAGGAAGGTTTCCATCTTTCAAGAGAAACCGTCCAAACGGTACGAGAAACCTTGAACAGAAGGAGCGGGATGAATCACGAGGATCAGTAGGATGGGCGATAGGAACGATCTGGAGAGATGTAGTGATGCTTCCGGTCGCGGTTGGGTGGGGAGTAGCTATGGTTCCAATCAAAGTCGGGCTTTGGGCGTTGAGGAGAGTTGTT
The DNA here is from genome assembly GCA_039545415.1 of Udeniomyces megalosporus. Lineage (NCBI taxonomy): Eukaryota > Fungi > Basidiomycota > Tremellomycetes > Cystofilobasidiales > Mrakiaceae > Udeniomyces > Udeniomyces megalosporus. Next base: position 83,871 of record BCKM01000023.1, on the reverse strand, counting down.
TGAAAGGAGTGAGAGACATCGATCAGTCGGGGCTTGACTGATGGATTTGTGAGAGGGAGGCGAGCAGAGAAGGAGAGGGATCAGAAGAAACCTCGAAAACTCAGCAGGCCAAATTTCAGGTTGTCTCTTCTTCGCCTCCCCCCCCCCCCCCCCCCTCTCGGCCTGATCTTGAATATTCTCTCGATCTGTTGTCACCAAGTTGATTTCCTATTTTTGTCTGATTTCTTATCTGATTTGATGTCTGTATTACTCTAACACGATCATTGATACCATATCATTCATCTCAAGCCTTGTTTTCTCTTCCTCCTCGTCTGTACATCATTTTGTTCTTTCTCTCAGAAGCCGCATCTACGATATGGGAAGGGATTACCTTTTTTTTTTTTTTTCTTGGTGTTCTACTTTCTGGGGGAGGAGAGGGGGAGGGAGAGGGGGGGGGGGGGGGGGGGGGGGGGAAGGGAAATCCCCCGGATGCAATCTGTATGACTCCGCATCGAACAGGCAATGAAAAGGGACATCTGAGATGAACAAGTTTACTGACGGGGAGGGAGAAGAAGAGGCAAAGAGACGTGTCGTCTCGCATACAGAGAAAAGAAGAGGGTAGATGAACGTCTGTATCGCCTCGTGGTATATATTTGGCACAAGAGAGAGAGAGAGAGAGAGAGAGAGAGAGAGAGAAGAGGGGAGTGGGGAAAGGTTCGAACGTTGAGCTAGAGGATCTTGAGGCGAGAGAAATTTGTTAAAACCATGTATGATCAGGTGACCCGGAGAAGCATCGAGAGAATGGGTGACGTCGTTGGGGAGGCAAGTTGAGGCGGAAATCGAGCTATCATTACAAAACAAATTCAAGGATAGATAGCGAAAGGATGAAAGAAGAGGACGTTTCGAGCGCTCAAACCTATGTGAGACGGCGAAGGTCGAGAGGAGATGAGGAAAGAGACCGCCAGCAAAGAGTCAGTAATGAACAGGTTGTCGGTGGTGATTCAGGAGACTTGATTGGTGGGGTGGACGGCCACACTTCTTTTTGACGGGACCAATCAACAACAACAACAACAACCATGCGGAACTTACATTGTCGACGTTGATTGAGGGTAATGTGACTATGGAAAGAGAGCAAACAAGCGCAGCCTGACACGCGCAGAGGATTGAGAGAGTGAGAAGATGATCAGTCTCAAGTCTGTCAAGACAGTCTGATCGTATCTCTAGGGGGCAGACGAAGACTGACAGCGCCTGCAAGGTAGACGACCGAATTTGTATGAGGATCGTAGATGAGACCAGCGACGATGGGCGCAAGTGTACCAGCCAATCGACCGACGGTAGAAGCGAAACCGCAAGCCGAGCCCTGTAAAAGCGTATAAAGGGAGGTTGGAGAGAGGAATCAAAGGGGTAAAGGTTCGCCGTATGAAACAAAAGTAGAAGGAGTTCCGATCTTTCCCCGTATGTCTACTTACTCTAATGTGAGCTGGGAACGAATCTGGAGTGATTGCATAGAGCAAAGCACCAGTCATACTCTGAAAAAAGTATTGCATCCCCGAGAACGCGACAAACGCGGGTACCCTAAACGGAACGTTCGACCCGGATCGGATTGGTTCAGCGTCCCAATTCACAGGGATAAAGGATGAGCGAACAAGAACACGTACGAGTCTACAAAGGAAAAGGAGAAGAGTGAGACCGCCATGAACATCGCTGAGATTGTCATAGCGAATTTTCGACCTAGACGTGGGATCTCGATGAGCTAGAGTACGATCGATAGTAGTCGACAAGGGAGGAAGGTCCAACGGGAGATGATCGTCAGTGGAAGCTTGCTTGCCTGCTATCTGCTAAACGATGGTATTGCAAACTAACGGCTCCAGCTAAGATCGTGGCAATAACACCCGGAGAGTAGATGTAGATGTAATTCCTGTAGGTCTCCTGAATGGAAACATCGGTCTCGATTCCTCTCTCTCGAAGGAGCAGTGGCAGATATCCACCCGAGATCGAGAAGGAAGCAAAGAGGGCCATCTTTAAGACGGGCCAGATTGGCGGGAAACGGAAGTCAGCAAGGAGATGAGAAAGATCCTAGATACATGATCGGATATCCCTACATATGCGACAGCCATGCTTGAGCTCAGCCAAATCGCTCGGCCGGTGTTGAAAAGCTCTTTGAGATGGCTGAAATTGGACTAGAAGGAATGCGAACGAACAAATCGAAGACACAGCTTGATCAGTGAGATGAAGCACCGAGAAGTAAGTGATTTCCGTCCAACGAACTAACCAAAAATCCTCTCCATCCAACAGCTCCATCTCGTCCTTGTCCTTGGCCCTTCTCGGACCTAGCCAAGAGAACCCCATTCTCATCTCTGCTTGCACCCTCTCCCGCGTCAGCACCTTTATTCGAACAATCATCCGCATCGAGCGCGCGGAAGTCTTCGATCGTGAAGGTAGGAATAGGTGCTCGATTGAATCTAGCAATCGAGTAAACGATTCGAATGGCATCCTCATCTCTGTCTTGAGTCAAGAGAAACCTGTCGTGGAACTGTAAGTTGTTGAACTCGCTCGATCGAAATCCGATGTTTGAGAAAATGTACGGACTTTGGAGATTCATAGAAAGTGAAGGCGAATATGCGAACGCCCCAAATCGTCAGAGTGATCAAAGCGATCGTGAACAAAAGGTACCGCCTGAATATCGGTCAATTGCGAGGGACATATCAACCTCCTGCAGACCGACAACGGCTTCTGATGTATCTTTACTGACCACCCGAGATTGTCTCCTCTCTCGCAACATGGAATCTCTCCCGTGATGCATGCCGGTAAGGTTGGATTACATGATCCAGAGGGAACAAGGAAGTAGGCAAGTCCAGACGAAGCGATAACGCCAATACATTGGAAGCAAGAAAGTGTGACGAGTAGGAAACGTCGGTTCTGAACAGCAGGTGGTTCGTGTATTGTGAGTCATGCTGTTCAGAGCGAGGAATTGAGGCATTACAATGACCTACGGTGGGTAAGAACTCTAAGACGATGGTCGCATCGATCTGTAGTAAGATTTGTGACAGGTTGGTTAACTCATGATCGACGACAGCACTCTGATTGGTGTAAGACTCTCTCACGGGGATGTTGCCCCCGATGCCTACTCCCACGCATGCGGTGATTATGCAGATGAGTGTGTAATTACTCGGCACTGCGGGTAAGCGCAAAAATGAGACGAGAGGGGACGGGGAAGCTCTTCTAGAGTCAGCTCTTGGATACACCCAGAACGATTCTCGTAGTGTCACAGTACCCGATGTTGACTCACAGCCAAGCATCAGCCCAAATATCGAGGAAATCAACGTCGTTACATTGAAGCATAGTTTCCTGCCCAACACATCGACGGCAATTCCCCATCCGAACGCCCCAAGCATTAGACCGAACGAGAACGATGTATAGATATCTCCTATACGAGCGTCGGATACTCCCAGCTCCTGCTTGAGTGGTCCAGCGATCAGTCCAAAGGCTTGGGCCCAGCAGAGGTCTAGGAAGTAGCCGAAACCGCAGAGCTGAGGGATTCGAGGAAAACGTTGAAGGGAATGAATAAACAAGTTTCGGTCGGATACAATGGGCGAGTCAAATCAGGCATCAGGTGCATCAAGAAGAAGGGAAAAAAAGACGAAAGTTTAGGTTAGGCAAAGCGAGAGAACGTACGAAAAAGATACACCATTGATATCTCCCAAGTCCGAAGAAACCATGTTCGTTCATGTTATCAAGCTCTTGGTTGATCTGTGTTGTGATTGTCGTTCGGGACCAACGGAAGATGAACATGATTAAACATCAACATTGGCCTGCAGGAGGCACACGTGCACCAAACAAATCACTAGACGAGATCCGGGTCGGACTGACCATCCTGTTCTTCTTATCGCTCAATGAGAGTTGGTTCCAATCAACGTAATCATTACCAGCATCTCTGCCATCTCCTTCTCCTCTGCCGATCTCGTGATCTTGGTCGTTGTCGTCGTCTGAAAGTTCAAGTTCATCCCTTTCTTGACCGACTTCGAACGCATCCTGGATGGAGGGTCGAACTTTCCTAGGAGAGGAAAGAAGACCGGTACGTGAGTTGATGGAGGAGACGGTTAGGGTCCTCGGTCTGGGTCCAGGTATGATGGGACGAAGAGTGCCAGAAGTTGTGGGAAAGTAGGAGTTGTTGTTGTTTTGGTTGGTGATATTATCGTCATCGTCTTGAGGATGTCTGGAACCATTGGGTTTGCTGGGTGTCTTGACAAGCTGGATAGAGACCTGAGAGCGAGGTCTGTAGAGGGAGTGAGGACGTGACATGGTTGTTGATCGAGAGGTTATCGATGACGACGGAACAGGACGATATTCGCCCGATTCGGATCCTCGATCCGGCCCTTTTGATTTCTGCTTCGTCGATTGTCTGACGGACGATATCTTGGTATTTTGTCTGCCGGACAATTAAGAGATATCCCAATTTCTCTCAAGAATCCTTGCCAAGTTAGTATCCCTCACTAGGCGGTTTCCACTCAGCTTGACTTGAAGCTCAACCTTCGTCCATCAATCTACTTCCTCGAACCATGTCATCCTCTTCCCAGATCCATGTTGTTGTCCTCTCTCCGTTCTCCAAGCCTCCGAATTGGGAAGCCCCTCCTCAGGTGAGTCGTCCATCAGGCCCAGTTCCCTTGCACTGACTGAATCATATCTCTTCTCCTTTCCCTCCGTCCGAGCATCTCAAGATGAATTGGGACCAAGAAAAGACGGCAATATTTGAGTCAGTCTTGGAGAGATCTGGTGGAGCGACACACGTGGATTGTAAGTTTCTTTTCTTTTCCCAGCAAAGTTCCGCACATCTCCCGCAGCTTTGACGATGACTTGGGTCTTGGACGTCTCCATCTCCTCTCTCACAAGGGCATCTGCTGTCCGAGACACTGGAAACACCCATACCTGTTCTTCTCTACAGAGCAAAGAAGCGATACGCTGATCAACTCAGAGCTCTCGAGCAAAGACCCGCTCCTCATGTAACTTCGTCCCCTTCTCTTGCTCACTCTCCAACCCCTCAGCAGTTGGATAGAATCACTCCGAATGACCATCACCAGCCAACTCAAGATTATCGACAACCAATATCCATACCTTGGACCTCGCTGGCTCCAGGTCCTTCCCCCTTCATACCTCGCTCGATACCGTCCCGCTCCAAACCACCTTCGCCCTCGATGGATCTTCCCTCGATGAAACCTACCCCATCCGCCCAGGTTCACAGAGCATCAGCCCAATCTTCTCCATCAAAATCGCCACCTTTACCAGTTCGACCATCCTCATCCTTATCTGCCTCATCCTCATCGAGCGAGACTTCTTCATCTTCACCTTTCCATCGTCACGATGATCAATCTAATCCTATCTCAGCCATCACCAACCAAATACAAGCACTCAATTCTCTAGGAGGAGGTGCATTTGCTTTACCACCCATCTCGTCCTTCTCATTATCGACAAATCAACAGTCAACGACACGGTTCAAAGTGCCACCCTCCTCTTCAACACAACATCCAATCGCTCTACCGTCGTCATCATCATCATCATCGTCATCTCCTCAGAGTCTCCATCATGATCGTCAACAACACCAGAAACCAATCAACCCAAGCACTCACTCTTCATCCATCTCAATCACCGAATCATCATCTTTCAAGTCCAAAGAAAAGAGGAAACAATCCACATCATCGACATCCTCTTCTGATAACGCTAACAATAGATCATCTAACAACAGACACATTGGGAGTGGAACTTCTTCTTTTTCTGATCTATCAAGTAAGTCACGAGGGGAAAAGAAAATCAGCAGAAGAAAGAAGATACCCAAATCGATCGACTCGGAAAACTGATTCATTAGATCGTCGACCATCACACCTTTTTTTCTCATACACACACACACACACACACAACAAAAAAGATGCCTCACTGTCTCAAACGGCACTCGAAGAAGAAGCTCTTTCCCAATTCAACCGAGCCGCAGCAGGAGGAGGGGTTTCACGTCTTTCCATGTTCTCTCGTTTGGGTGGAACGCTTCGTTGATGACCAGGATGAATGGGTAGAAAAACCAGTTCCATATCTCCATTAAGAATGGGGAAAAAAAAAAATCGAAAAGAAAAAAGAAAAGGGAAAGCGAAAAGGGAAAGAGAAGATGAAGGCAAGGCGAGAGGGAGGGAGGGGGAGGAAGAGGAAGTGCAAGAGGAGGGGGGAAATTACAATCAATAGAATAAAGATGAACCACGTCAAGGGAGATGGATGGGCGAGAAGAAAAGATCAGATTGAGAGGGAGATCGAGATGAGGAAGGCGATCAGGAGGAAATTGAAGGGGGAGGGGGGGGGGGGGGGGGGGGGGGGGGGGGTTGGAGGACAAACAGAACTTTTTTTTTTTGGTTAAGTAATAAAAGAAAAGAGAAGAGAAGGCAGAGGCACACACAAAGAGAACCCAAGACATAAGATGGAAGACAAAGTAAGAGAAGAGAGAGATCAGGATGCAGATTCAAGATGGGGAGAAGGGCAGGTGAGTATCTAGAGCAGTAGTTCGTTTGATTGGTCAAGATGCGTTGAAGGATTTCGGAGAAGAAGAAAAAAAGAAAAAGAAAGAAAACTCGAGGCGAAAGAAAGCAGCTTGGAGACGATGATAGTGGGGAGGAAGAAACACAGTGAACTCTAGATGAGTCGAGTCGAGAACATGGGATGTGGGAGGATGAGACGGAGCGGCGCGGGATGAAGAAATGGATCGATCGATGTTTAGATCAGATACGATAGGAAGAGTCGGTGTAGATTCTGCCTCTTTTTTTCCTTTTTGTTTTTACACCCTATCGAATGGGTTCCCGACGACCTCGTTGATTGGTCTACCGAGCGTTGGTAATGGGACCCTCATTGGTTCGCCACCACCATTGACGACCGATCTAATCGTCCTCGTCGGATCACTTCTGACTGGATCTGAATCCTCCCTAGGCAATCTCGTCTCGAGTGAACTCTCTGGATCCGTCGGTGGTTCTGAAAAGTAGATTGCAGACGAAGCTGGGTACCCCAGGTTGGCGAGATCGTTTGTCGAGGAAGGTGTGTATTGAACGGATCGACGATTGAATGATGATCGTCGAGGTTCAGGAGATGAAGAGGTCGGAGAGGCTTGAGTGTCAGATTCAGCATCGGCAAAGGATTCATCATCGTTTGAGTAATGGGAGGATGGATTAGGCGAATGAGTTGGGTTGGGTGAGAGAAGACTCGGATTGTACATAGGAGATGGGTAGTGAGGTGAGGTGGGGTGACGATGAGCATTGATACTTTGAGGGGACGACGAAAGTCTAGAGGATTGAGGGAGAGGGTTCTGGGGCCGAGCCGAGAGGTGAAGGTGCACGGGTGCCCCATGAGAGATCGTCGGCGTTCTTTCGGATGAAGGTAGCAGTCGAGGTCGGGGTCGACTAGCGGATGATGAAGCTCTAGAGACGTTTGATCCGACGAAGTCACGAGAGTCGTTGCTGATTTGTGGCTCCGCAGGATGGGGAGCGTCGACAACGTTCAACCAAGGTGTAGAAGAGGGTGGATAGTGCATGATATCCGACGACAAAGTGCCACTCGAACCGACCGAATCAGCAGTGGCGTACTGCTCTGAAGCGTCTTCTTCGCCCAGTCCTCCCAGATCTTGACTACGACTTCCATCTGCGACCGCAAAGCCACCCAAACCAGTTCCTCCTCCAAACCTCGCCAAAGGACTCATGACACTCTCTGCTCCAAAACTCGTCCCATCGTCCTGACTGCTCGATCCAAAGCCATCGCTACCGGTTTGATGAGTTTCACCACTTGATGGGTTCGAATGGGAAGTAGGAAGTCGAGGATGAGATTCCGATGAGTTCGTCGTAGCATCGGCAAAGTCAGACGAGTGGGCTGTAAATTCTCGGGAGAGCGTGGATGAAGGTAAACCACCGTTGGTTCGATGAGCAGCGAGAACGTGTCGAGGGAGAGCGGATGAGAGGTTAGGGTCGGAACTGGAAGTAGAGAGTCGGGATCGAGCATGCGAGATGGTCCGGGAGTGATCGTTGGTCAAGTGGTCTTCGTTGAGACTTCTAGTGCTTCCACCTTCCCTGACGATCCGCAAATCACCACCGATGGCGGCTGAGGCGAGTGAATCTCGGGTTCCCGTCCCATTCGAACCTCTGACATCACCACTATCCCTCCAACGGAAGCTCGATTCACTCTCCCAACTAGCCCGACTACCTGCATCATCCTCGTCGCTCGCCGAAGTCGAATTCCTACCGGCTACGCCTGAGCTATCTCCACTCTCGACGGAAGAGAAGGTGGGACTCGATGAGTTTATGCTGTGCATGCCCAAGCTTGGCTCTCTCCTGACACCCAAACCAACCGATCTCGCACCAAAGGGGACCGCTGTGATGTCGTTGGGAAGGGGTGTAGCGAGTCCAGCAAGTCCAGCTTCACTCAACGGCGCTCTCGAGAGCCTCCTTGCATCGCCGTCCTCACCCACCACTCGAGGCTCACCATCAGGCGTCATGGTGGGGTGCTCATCGCCTGAGAAGAACGAATCGTTCGAGTCGGAACGAATGAGTGATCGGGGAAGACCAGAAAGATCTTTGGGAAGACGTCGAGGGGAACCGAAGGGTGAGGGAAGAGAGGGTGACGTGGGGTCGATGTCCGGATCAAGACTGTTCGCAGATCGAGAACCTCCAAAGATACCCCGCATGAGATCGAGTCGGCGCGGCTTGTCTTTCTTTTTGCTCGGACTCTCCTGTGGAACGGCGAGGAAGCCTGTTCCAGGTGGAGCTGAACCGTTCCTAAACGGATCGGGACCTCCTCCAACGAGGTCGACATCAGACATGCCTCTCCCTCCATCCTGAGCTCCCTTTTCGTTGAGCTTCTCGTTGGCGGCGGCGGCTCGATCTTGGCGACGCTTGCGGATGCAGCAGAAGAGGATGAGAAGGATGAGAAGCGCGATGAAGAAGATGCCACCTAGAACAGAACCGAGAACGATCTTTCCGGTACGGGAGAGACCGGATCCCATGGGCGAACCAGGACCAGCAGTCGAAGAACTCTGAGCGGATGAGGTGCGGGTGGATGGAATGACAGTCGCTCCTGAGATGAGGACGTTGAGATGAGTCGTTCCGGGGAGAGAGGAGGTAGGATCCGTCGCGGTGATGGCAATATCGGCGGTTTGATAGTCGACCTGAAGCGGCACCTGTCCACTCAAGACTCCCGTCTGCTGATCGAACGAGAGCCAATCTCCAGCCTCTGACGGATCGAAAGTTGCACTGAGACTGACGGTTCGGTTGACGAGATAAGGGGTCACGTCAAACGAGAAGGTCGTATTAGCAGTCGCCGTCGTGTTTGGAAGCATGAGCGACGTGAAGGGGAAAGGGTGGAACGAGATGGGAAGTGAGGCCGAGATGCTGGAGTTGTGGGTGACAGACGAGTAGACGATGGGAAGGACAATTGGGGCGAGAGTGCCATTTTGATAGGCGACGGGCGGGGTACCGAGAAGTGTTTGATTGGAGCTGTGTCGCACACAACGTTGAGTCAAGAGGAAGGCGTTGCGTTCACTGCTCAGCCGACGAGCTCGTTGCTGTATCAGATCGTGAGACAGGGACTTACGCATCGAATGACAGCCACTCATTGTAGCCATCGAGCGAGACGGCGATTGCCACGTCTGATCTGTCGACCGGATTTCCATCCAACCTCAGTTCGTCGACAGCCAACTGATGAACGATAGGTGTTCCCGAGACAGCTTCGATTTGCTCCGGATCCACGAGCAGGTCGAGAGCATGTAGCCCGATTTCGATGGTGAGGACATCCCTGATCTCACCAAAGCCAAACCGTTCGCTTCCCGCCAAGATGACATCCCAGCTTCCCTGGGCAGGTGCGACTCCGTTGAAGGTGGCGGTCGTGTTATCGAACGAGAGCCAGGATGGAAGTGAGGTCGAGGTTGAAGTGAGAGCGGAATAAAAGATGCCGAGGCCGTTGGGAGAAAGAAACGTTGAACGAGTGAACCCAAGGGAGAAAGAGTAGTAAGGGTGAATGAGAACGCCTCGAGATGATGGCAGACGGACGGCGGACGAGATGGATTGGGTGTTGGAGAGCTGAGTGGCGATGGGACTGTAGAGGATGGGAGGAAGGGTATCCACGACTTGAAGGGTCCAGACGGACGTTCGATTTCTGTATGAGTTAAGGAGAGGAGAGAGAGAGAGAGAAGAAAGTGAAGAAGAGCAAGAGGATTCGACGCGTCAGGATGGGTGAGCTTTGAACGAGAGAACCCATGGAGCCGAGCAGCTGGGAAAAGCCAGAGCATGCACGCCACCAGATAGTGTTTCCAGCAGACGAGACGAGTCAGGATGACACAAGCGGAGACGTACCCTTGAGCATCGGAAGCAGTGACCTTGACCCTACTTCGACCTTCGTCGAAGCTCGTGGGTTGGCCAACGAACATCAAGCTCTCCGGATTGAACGTCACCCAAGAAGGCAATCCAGAGACGGAATAATCGAGCGCGAGGCTCGAGGTGAATGTATCGGGGAAGAGGGAAAAGTTGAAACCGTAAGAGACGTGAGCGAGAGGAGGAAGTTGGTCCTGAATCTCGTATTGAAGACGGGGTTGGGCTTGGACGAGTGGAGCCGAAGAGACGACCAAGACGAAGAGGAAAGAGAGCAGGTTGAGCATGATGCTGATGTAGGATGACAAAATTGTGGTGGGTGAGGTTGAAGCTGATGAGGATGCAAGGAGAGTTGGTCCTTGGGAGAGGAAGGAGGAAGAGAGAACGACGAGGCAGAAGTCAAGGCTAGCTTGGACTCTGGGGGATAAGGAAGACGGAGATGGGTTCTAGGGAAGAGGAGAGGGCTGAGCCGCTGGGATGCGGCGAGGAGGGGACGTGAGGACAAAGGACAAAAGGTGTGACGGTCGAGGAGGATCGGAGAGGAACTGGGGGAGGTTCAGAAACGGCTGAGACACAAATAAATAAACGATGAATATCCGTCTGTTCCTTTTTCCTTCCCCCTCTCTTCTCGTCTCTCTCATCCTTTGCCTAATCTCATGACCTCAAACTGTCAACTTGACGGCCAGCTCCTCTCAAATCATCCTTAGCCTGCGATTCGTGACCAACCTCTCGACGCGCTCGCTTCAATCGATTTCGGATTCAGCTCTTTCCTCCAGTCGCGTCCACAAGGATATCAAAGGGGCTTGGTAGATGGGCAGTCAAGTGTGGGTCTACATGACACGATGTATAGGCATCAAAAGCACTCGTAAACAAGAACCAAGAAAGAGTTATCTGAAGCAAGGAAAGGGGAACGAAGAGTTCAAATACGGCTACTTCAGAGCTCGAGACGAAAGAGGGAGGAGGTTCCTCTAGTCATGGGTGGGCTGGGTATCGATAGAGTGTCAGAGGTAGACTTGCGTATGGTCAAACACATTAAGCTTGATACATGAACAGAGCGCAAACAAGGTTTCTGAAGATGGCCAAACAGGGATCGAAGGTATCAGTACGTGCCTCTGTTTTTGGATGGGCAGATGACGATCACGGCATGAAAAAGGAGAGGGGACTCAACTACCAGTAGACGTAGCTTGTCCGGCAATCTGGCCTGATCACTATCTTTGAGGAAGTGAACTGATCTTCTCCCATCTCTGGAAGAGGCGGAGGGTAACCAAGAGTTCGCTCAGGCTACCCGAAAGGGAATTGAGTCACGAAGAGAGTTAAGCTGAGTGTGAATGGCGAAGAGATTTCTGTTCCTTTACTAACCTCGAAGCCATCTGTTCTCTCGATGAACCCAAGTCCGACCACCTCCTTCCTTTCTCCCTCCTCCAACTTGCCGATTTTCCCTTCTTGCTCATCCTCGCTCTCGTCTTCGCCCAACACGAACTCCAACCCGACTTCTTCCAGGTCATAGAGTGATTCCGTTTCTGATTCGACACCATCTTCTGATGAATACGTTTCGCTGAGCGTTGGTGATTGGAAGTCGGAATCCGTGTTACTAAGGTTGGAGACTGAAGAGGATGTGGTGACGATGTGAGGTGGGGAAGGGAGAGGAGAGAAGGAGGTTTCCGAGAGAAGGAAATTTGGAGGGTCGCATGTGACGGACGATGTCGATGTTGAGGTTTCGACTTCCATAGTGGTTCGTGGTCCCGGAGACTGGAGGACCTCGATCCAAGTGATCAGAATTGTATCGAAGCCACTCGAGATTCGTGCACAATGATACAATACGTGAGATTCGTACTTACCTCCGGACCCTTGAACGTGTCGAACTGATCATGGTTCATATCAGGCGTAGGCGGGATGACTTGTACCTTGAAATCGAACCTTTCTATCTCGAGGGCACCTCGATTGCTGGAATCTGCACTGAAGTAGTGTCGACGAGGTGAGTTGGAATGAGGTGCGATTTGAATCCCGGTGTGGAGGGGTAGGAGGGCTTGTGTTGAGGGACGACGGGTGAGGGAGGGCTCTGCCGAGGTTGATAAGCGATGTTGATAGATCTAGATGGTGTAAGGAATGAAAGGGGGATGTGAGTGCTGGAGCAAATTCAAGATACATGAAACCTCAAAGCTCAAAAAGCGACAAAGGCGTTTCTGATGCACACCTCGAGGCCAGCTCGGATACCAAACGCTACCACTGCAGAGACAAGACACCCAGCCACAATCATCGCTGTTGAGAGCATCAGAGATGGAGGGGGATCTTTTTTGGAAGTTGACAAAGAAGGGAAAAAGCCAAGGATCAAGAGGAAAGGGTTGAAAATCAAGCAGTGGGCGGTTAAAGAGCGAGGGTCGACGGCTAGTCGATGAAAGTGGGGTCGAAGAGAGCGTGAAGTAGCTGGGTTTCAGCAACAGAAAAGATGTAGGCAGAAGCAGACGAAAAGGGAAAGGAAGGGACAGTAGAGGAGAATGAGGAGAAAACCGGATTGAGCAGGTTGATGTTTGGGCTGAAGAAATACAACAGAGACCCAGGAGCGGACCGGAACGGTGGGGAGACAAAGGGGGAGTTATGGTGACGACAAAGGGGCAGTGTTGTTGTTTATCGTGTGCATTTGATCTATTATTTGTGCGAAATGACCTGAGCCAGTTCAATTGTCGAGGGATTCTACTGATCTGTAACCTAAAATGAATATTCATGAACATCTAGATGCTTTCGTATCCCCCCTGACCCGCTCTCGTGTTGGTTTGAGGCGGAGCAGGAGGTCGAGTTGATGCAGGAGGAGGAGCCAGAGGTGGGTTTGCTCCAGGTCCAGCAGATTCGAGATCTCCTCCTGGCATCGTCCAGACTTATTGATGGGTTGAATGGAATGGGACGGAGGACGGGAAAACCGGAGTGTCAGAGCTCGCTTACCGCCTTGTCTGATGATGATGACGGTGGGCAGCGCAAGACGACTTACTAGGCTCTCCTGAAGCCGTAGGGCGAGCGAGAGACACACCTCGGGAAGAGATTTGGATTGATGGGATGGAACTGAACGTGTCGTCCCCTCTTTCCTTCAACGTCGCTGAACAGCTATAGAAACATGGGACCTTGATGAAGAGAGATGATCGTCAGCGTTCTGATATGATCTACGTCTCCCACTGGAATTCGTGTCCCACACGCAAGAGGAAGTTGTAGGCATCGATCAGTCGTTTGGCTCGCCTCGCCAACCAGACGAACCTTGAGGATCAAGTTCACGATCGTAAGCAACCAAATTAGAGTTCCCTGCTTCCATCCACTTCTCAAGAGCCAAATAGCGTCGAGCGGAATCGAGAATCCAAGGAAAGCTACAAAGAGCCGGAAGAGGCCGTTCGTGGCGGAGAGAACGCCCAGATGCTCTGCGATGAGGCCGAAGACGAAGAGCTCAAAGTCTGATGGAAGGACGAGAGATGGGGGAGGCCGGATGGAACAGTTCGGTTCGAGTGGGATAAATTTGTATCTGTGGTAAGCATGGGACGCGAGAAGAAAAGACGAAGGAGGGAGTGAAGGTCATGAGGACGTGCTGTAACGAGGTGACTTGAATGCGGCTAGGAGCAGAGAGAGGCCCTGACAAGGTCCGTAAGAAGCTTCAGCGATGGCTCTACAGAATTCAGAAGAATGACTAGGTCTGGATGATAGGAGGGAGGTCGAGGACCAGGCGGTCGATGGGGAGATGATCAATATGAGACGATGACGCTCACTGCATGAACACCGAGGAAGGTCGCCGTATCACTGGCAGCAAAGGGGGAAAGAGGATGACTTGAGCTTGGGCTACCGTTGAACTGCCGATGTTGGGTCAGGATGATGACTGACAGGTTGAGATTGAGAGCCATTGGAAGCGAGATGGTTTGGGAGGGAGGAGATCTATCGCGATATCCCCCATCAGTGGCTCGCAGTCCGACAGATTTGTCCTCAGTGTAGAGGTTCTTTGCCTGCAATGGATGATTGATCAACTGCGTCTGGTATAACGGGACAACAACGAGTTCAGTTTGGGTTGAGAATTCCTACGCAGAGACCTTCACCGAAACACAAAGATTGACACGCGAAAGACTGCTGATCGTCTGATCATCGTGATCATGATGAACGAAGAAAGGACAACTCATCCTAAGCTGGAAACAAGGCTAGGGAAGAATGCGAAACGATTTTGACATTCTTCTCCAAGTCGATCAGCTATCTTATTCTCACGGTAGACCTCCTAAGTAGCTCAATTATCTTTGATCCCGGGCACTAAGTCTTGGTCCCTCACCAATCCAACAGACCCGGGATTCTCTCTTCATCCTTCCGCACGAGTTGTTGCTCAGCATCTACGACTTTTTCGAGAACGCATCCGACCAGATCTCCCTCGCAAGTACGAGCAGTCGACTACGTGACTTGGGAAAAAGTCATCTGGAAGCATCATCGCGCCGATGTTGGCTTCAGAGTGCGTATGACCCATAGTAGATGCGGCGTACTTTGAAGTTTGAACTGAGTAGATTTGCTGGATGTTCAGAGCTGGTTCAAGGAGGTCTCATGCGAGGAGGCAGATCAATCATCCAAAGGACAACAACTGAGCCGCACTTGACTTGATTTATAGCACTCTCGAGCTCGTGTTCCCTTCGATCTACCACAAGTCCCAATACACATGCTTTATTCACCGCCAACTTGCTACCTGCCATCCTCGCATTCCTCCCAAACGCCACCAGACTCATCCTCAACTCATCTCTTCTGACTGCTGCCATCGTCTTGAGATCTATGGATGCCCCTCTCTTTATCGCCTTGAAACGAAAGGGGGTTCCACATGATTAGGGGAGAAATAATTCCTCTTCCTTCCTCAATTTTCTTCGCTTAGCGAGACCCTCAGTATCACCGCAAATTCTAAGAGCTCACTCGCCGATCTATGCTACTTAGACATCGCCTGAAGTCATCAGACGTCTGCAACCTCATTCGAGTTTCTGTCCCTCAATTTGACCAGTCACCTCAGCATCGGACCCTGATTGACCATGATTTCTTCCCCATTGCTCAAACGTGAAAACAGTAGAATTTTCTTGCTGCTGCGTCTCGAGATCGATTCCCACACAGGAGTTGGGTCGCCCAGGAACTGACCATGGGAATTGACCTCAATTCCTGAGTGTGGAATTGACCACAGGAATTGACCTCAATTCCTGAGTGGGGAACTGACCTCAATTCCTGAGTGTGGAATTGACCACAGGAATTGACCTCAATTCTTTCCCAAGGGATCGAGGTTATGTTATAATCTGCCGAGAATGATGTGAAGGAATGTGTCGAGAAGATTGTGAAAGAGCGAGGAAGCTTCTGACTGGCTTTTGGGAAGCTTAAGGGCAAGGGCAAGGAGAAAGAAAGCTCAGGTGTGTGGAGACATGGACATTGCTTTAAATTTTCATCTTATACATTATACATGTATAACACCACTTCGCTACCAGTTTCGATTGGAATATTTGTGCGATTGATCTAGGTTTGTGCATCACATGAGTCCGCTCACGGTTCTTTACCGCCGCGAAAGGATTCAATCTCCGGCAAAGAACTCGAATCGGCGAGAACGTCCTTGTGGAAAGGGCAGGCGTTTAAAACACCTGTCGAGACTTGAAGGGCTCCGCACTTGGCGCTGATTTAGGTGGGGGAGGGAAACGTCGTGGAGTGGTGATTTCTTAAAGCGTTGAAACACGGAGGGGGAGGACCCCTTTTTGCTTCTTCGCGCGTTCGATCCCGCCGAGCGATCTTCGACGAGATCCAAGCACCAATGTAGGAGAGGATCGAATGGAGGATCAGTCGTACCGGGTAGATCCGGAGCTAAGAGCTGTGCAAAAGTCGGGCCGGTAAATGACCATCGGGCGCCCCACCGGTTGAAAAGGATAGTCAGTTTCGACTTTGAGTTGTCTCTTCAAGTTCCGACCTTCGACCCTGTCTCCCCTCTCCCACCTCTCCTTTCCCTCCTTCATCCTTCTCCTTCGTTGCTTCTTCCAACATCCGTGCCTCGCCACCTCAACAACCGACAAGCTCCAAAGCAGGCCATAGGGCTCAAGATATGTAGTCTTCGTTCCCTAGCAAGGCGGACTCGTTCTCTACGATCTTGAATACTTCTCACTCCACCTCTCCACCCTGTGAGAGAACCAGATACAGAACCAACTCTCGATCGACCCCATAACGATCATCAGCATCAACATCAGCACCAGCATCAACAACAACATCATCATCCATCATCTCATTCAAAACCTCCACTTCCATCATCGGCCTTGTCTCTGGGGCTCAAGCGACAGTCCACGCAGGCAGAGCAAGAGGAACAGCGTCGACAACTGGCATTCTCCGCCAGTAAGTTTGGCGAGGTTGGGGACTACATGAAGCGTAAGCGAATGAAGCTGTGAGTAAAACCAACTAAGTCTCTAAGCACCAGAGACCTAACACATCTAAGCCTCTTCAGCCAGTTCCAGAACGAAGAAGTCGCGTCGTCCTCCGGAAAGGAGGGCGTACCCCAGATCTTCGCCAGGCTCTCTCTTTACGTAAACGGTTATGTCGAACCTCCGCTACAAGAGTTTAGAGAGCTGGTTCTCAAACATGGCGGGGTATATCACGCGTATTTGGACAAAAAGAGTTTGGTGTACGTTCAGTCCAGTCGCGTCGTATCTTCCTGGTCACTTCCCAGTCGACTGCTGATCGTATGGCTCTTGATTTTCCAGGACTCACATAGTCGCTACCAACCTGACTCCGGCCAAGGTAACTAACTAGTTGACGTATAACGACGCGTTCAACCGGGCTGACTCATTCATCGTCGCGTCCCAGATCAAGGAGTTCCAGCACCAAATCGTCGTCTTCCCGAGCTGAAGTACTGATTCGACCAAGGCCGGCAAGCTGTAAGATCCAGTCCTATATCACAGTCATGTCTGTACATAGATTCAAGCTCACCCCTTCTCGTCAATTCTAAGTCTTCCCTGGAGGGACTACAGATGGAGACCTGCCGCTGTGTCGGGCAGCACCCATTCGTCGATCGTCACTTCAACGAATGTCTTTGCTCTCGGCAGCACTTCCGGCTCAGCAGATCCATCTCCCTTCGAGATCCCTGCTCTTCCTGTCCACCCCCGTCCTCGTCCTCAGCCACCTCGGGTCAACGCCGATGTAGCGGACAAACCTCGGCGAATGACCGACACCGCTGCTGACGAGGGATACCTGGACAGGTATCATGCCAACTCTCAGATCGTTTCACCGTGGTCTCTCCAGAGTATGGATTAGCACCTAACAATGACCCGTGTTGCGCTTGAAGGCTTCATCGCCTCTCCACGTGGAAGGCAGAGCTTAAGGAACTCGTCAGTAGGGCCCATAAGGCACCAATGGACCTTCTGAACAAGCTCGCTCCTCGAGCAATCGCTTCATCCCAGTCCTTGTCATCCTCGAACGTCAATGGCAAGGACAAGGAGAAGCAAAAGGTCATCTTGCATTGCGACTTTGACGCCTTCTTCGTCTCCGTCGGACTGCTCAAGAGACCAGAGCTTAGAGGAAAGCCAAGCGTCGTGTGCCATTCCACGACGGGTGGTTCGACTAGTACGAGCGAAATTGCTAGTCCGAGCTACGAGTCGAGAGCCTATGGCATCAAGGCGGGAATGAGGTGAGTTGACAGCTAGTCTTTTCGACACGATGCCTCAAGATTGATAGTCGATCAAGTCCTCTCGATGCTGATCAAATGGTTACAGCCTTGGTAAAGCGAAAAAGCTGTGTTCCGATGTACACGTCATTCCTTACAAGTTTGACGTGTGCAAAGCAGCTTCGTACGTTTTTGATTGTTGACCACATCCCGCGTCGTGCCTTACTTCCATGCTGATCTAGCCATACCTTTCTATCAGGCTTAAATTCTACACGATCCTCTTCGCTTATGCCGACGTCTGTCAGGCTGTCTCAGTCGATGAGGCTCTCATCGATGTCACCATGAGAGTCGACAATCTCGACGTCGAAGGATCGGTAGATCGTGCCTTGGTTTTCAAGGAAAACCAAGCCAGCTGGATCGTATCATCTGAACAGGCAACTCATATGTCTGCTCAGCTGCGCTGATCCCAAAGACCTAAACATGTCGCTCAAAGCATGTATCCCAATCCAAGTAAGACCTCTGTTGCGGGCAACAATTTGCATACCAACCATTACAACCTCGATATCTCCATCATCCACATCTCTCCTTGTCCAATGGGCTGGTGTGTCGTTTACTTCGCGTTGCGAGGAATTCGGGACATCATGCACATATCACCTCTTCGACCTGAAGAAGAAAAGCATCTAGAACAATGAATTGGCCWGTTAACCGTACGTTTCCCTTGRAKTGTTGAGGAACGCTAAAGGTCTYGGCTTCGATCTCGGCGATGTTGGTGATGGAATCTATTTCGCTGAATTTGACGACCTGGGTCTTGGAAATGAACTTCTTGCCGAGAGAAGTATAGGCTGTACCGATGGCTGTAAAGTGGTAGCGTGGCGAGTGAGCGAATTGATACAGACGCTATCATGCCCSATACTTACCGTCTAGGGYTGCATCTAGGARGACCTTGGTGAGAYAAGCGCTACCGAGAAGCACTGCCAAGAGACGTCGGTCARTGRSTAGTGRATTGGTTGTCAGTTTGGGTTCGGTTCGTTGGACTCGCAGTAGTGACGACTTTTATGCGCCAGAAGTCAGTTCAGTCTGAGTGAGCGAACGGTTGAGCGACGGACGACGATGGACGGCCGGAAAGCCGGACGCGACTGGATGACATYYTCTTRTCATCCACYTGGTCACTCCTTCCCTCGTCAACCTCCCTGTTTTGTTCCCACGCCGTTGCCCTACTGCTGCTTCTACGAAATGCTTGTCTCCACCGAATCCCTTGGGTCCAACACTCTCACCAACCACGACGTCCTGATGCTGTCCCTCGACTCGCTGGTCCTTCTTGCTTCTGGAGGAGGTGACAAGCGATACTGGCGGGGTACGAGTGAGAGCTCATCTCTTGAGACAGATGGGAGCAGTTGCTTCTGCGGTGACAAGTGGAAGAGTATGTGGGTGCAGAGGTGGTGTGACCTGAGACGACTGTGGAACCGAGCTGGGTCCGTCCTTTTACGAAGTTTGCGGTGGTGTGGGCGGATGGTGATGCGTGGCTGCTGGCTGCTGGCTAGTGGTCTGCAAATGGTCAAAGAGGTCAGCAGGTGGTCTTGGTTTGCTGCCCAACGAGGGTGAGAGGAACTTTGGATCGATGCTGACGTCACCTACGACGTTCTTGAGGGTCTCGCGACTTTCAAGTCCTACGATGGTGTGCGTTCGAGGACGATGTATCGATCGGACTCAGGGGTGTCCTCTCCGCTGGAGAAAGCTGGGCGAGAAGTGTCATCCTGGTTCAGGACGCTGGTCGACTCCCGGTTGGAGGGCCATCAGAGCGGGTGCGGAGAAGGCAGACGCGTCATGCAGGTGTGTTCATACGGAATCCACCAGGCAGCTACACATGAACGTGCATGTTGACTGCGCGATCCTTGTGATCCTTGGATCGTCGTCGACGAGAGGTCCCGGGTGAAAGGGGGTTTGGCCGAGGGGTGAAAGATGAGCTGAACGTTCCGTCTTGAGGACAGGTGGCCTGGTCAGAGGGATGACCGGGAGGTACGAATCGAGTGGTATATTGTGCGCGTGGGAGAAACTGACGTTGTCAAAAGTCATGGTGGTGACAGAAGCAGAAAACAAGGGCGGAAGACAGAACCCGACTTTTCTTTTCTCCTTAAGCTTTCTGTTTTCCTTTGGCCTGATCGTGGGCCGCTGTGATTTTCTCGCTCTCGGCCACTTCCATTCTGGCTTAGTCCCTCGTCCGGAAGATTCCTTTGGAAGAATCGAAGGGCAGAAGCCCTTCTTCAGGGGCTTCCTTCACGACCTCGATTAATTCCGCCAGAATCTTAACCTTCCTTCCTTTCCCCTGAGTCTGTATCGGGTCACCCTCCCACGAAAACCCTTCCTTCTTCTTCTTTTCCCTTCCACCCATCAACCACCATCATAACCCTCCCCCCTCCCCCATCTTCACCCCTCTCTCCGCACTCAGGAATTTTCAAATCCCTATTACCGTTAGTCCAGCCACATCTTCCTCTCCTCTCCCTTCGTCCGTCACTTGTGCTCTCGACTGAGGTCGACAAATCACGGTCACTTCCCGTCCCGCTCGCTTTTCACTCTCTAACACCTTTTTTGTTTTCTCTTCAACGCCGTCCCTGATTGGTTCTCTTCCCCTCTCCCAACGATCTCCACACCTTGATATCTTCATTCATCTTCGAGATCACTACAGTCATCATGGCTACAAACGCCATCGCCTCTACCTCTGCCTCCACCCCCTCCTCCTCCCTTATCTCCCCCATCACCCCCACCACCACTACTACCACCACCACTACCACCACCTCCGCCACCACCTCCGCCACCACCTCCGCCACCACCGCCACCAAGAAGAAGAGTAGGTCTCATCATCTTCAACATCCTCATCGTAGTATTATTCACTAATTGTGTGTACGACTATTTTCCCTCAGGAGAGCCCTTCAGACAATCCCAGAGAGAGATAGCCTACACCCGAAGGACGAGGGCAGTGAGTTCTCCTTGGTGACTCTTATTCGGACATACAAAGCACTTTGGGTGCGACTTGTCTGACACCAAGTGATGTTCTGCTTTGCTAGTACCGAGAGTGGGAGTCCAAGGAGGCTGGGAAAGCTGTCTCCAAGAAACTTCGTACCGATCAAGGAGTCGAAGTCTTCAAGGAGGACCTCCGATCCCTTCTCTCCGGGGCCGAGATCGAGCCGGACCTTGCTCATCTCGGTCCAGACGTCGAAAAGAAGACCGTCTTGGCTCTTGGCTCCTGCTCAAAGCCAGACGTCTCGACGTTGGACTTCTGGCGGTCAAGCGGCCCGACCGTCAGCGCCCTTAAAATGCTCCTCTCCTTTGGGTTAAAAGAGGAAAATATTCTCATCTGGGTCAGTGCCTTCGACATTGATTTCCATCCCGCTTATCGTTGCGCTTATTGCGATTCTTGCGTCTGTCCAGGACCTGAGGTGGCCGGCCTGCTTGCTCGAGAAGACGAAGAGCAACTGCCTAAAGATCTCCGCCTTGGCAGCAGGGGGATATCGACATGTCTTCAACGGTGAGTAAAGCGACGGCGTACCCTCCTTTTACTAGAACTTTAACTGACGTCTTTTCTGAACTAGGACTTGTCGATCTCCTTACCCACGAAACGGGTAAGGAGCCGAGGATTTTTGTGTTTGGTGGAGTCGACCTCTGCGGCGACCTGGGTCTTCCCAAACACCCGAAAGGTGTTTCCTCCGCGTCTCTAGCCTCTACTAGCAAACTCAAGACAAAGCAGCTCATCTTCTACAGCCGTTACCATGCAAGTCTTTGCCTACCAAGCTTGACGGTGTCACACGCAGAAGCCTGCGCGAACCTGAACAGCTTGGCCAGGGACATGCATGGCTTCATCTCTGAGGCTCTAGAGATGAGTGAGTTGGTGCCCTTGCCCTGCCCTTCAATAGCCGAACTTACTAACTTTCTGCTGGCGGAGATCAATCAGATCCTGCAATGTCAGTCGAGGACGCTTGCAAGGCTTGCCTTCCAACTTGGGGCGCGGAAGGAGCGGACCCGGCGGTGGAGGAGGCTCTCCGAGCACAGAGGTCGGAGAGGGGTCGGAAGGGTAAGGTTCCCTTCTTGTGCTATCTGTTTCTTTTCCATCAACGACGAGGTCGCATCTGCTGACGTCCCATTGTTGCCTCTCATCTCTCACTTATAGGAGGAAAGGCTGGTAAGTCTTGTCGTTTCTCATTCATTCATCTTGTCACGATGATGCATCTGCTGACGTCCCATTGTTGCCTCTCATCTCTCACTTRTAGGAGGAAAGAAGGGTAAGTCTTRTCGTTYCTCATTCATTCATCTCTTGACCTCTCATCTCAATCATCCACCTCATCTGCTCTCTTCACCCTTGTGGATAACAATGATGCATCTGCTGACGCAACGTTGTGACTCCTTCCGTTCTTTGTCTACTCGCAGGGAACAAGGACAAACCGGATGCCATCATCGTCCCCAGCCTCGACGGCTTCCACCCAGAGAAGGTCGAGACTGGGTGGAGGTGTCCTGTCTTTTTTGAGGACGGTCCGGTATGCCCGGTGACCATGACTCAGAAGGCAAATTTGGAGGCAAGTTACTCCCTGATGGACTCGACTGATCTTACAAGATCACAGTAGAACTTACCAGTGCATCGCTTCTCATGGTATAGAGGCACATGAAGACACATCTATCCGATGATCTTCATCCTCCTCAATCTGGTCTTCCTCCTGGTCCCGCTCCTCCTGGCTCTCCCCTTCCCCCTGGCTCTCCTCTTCTTTCCCCCCCTCCTCCTGGTCCTTCTCCTCCTCCTCCCGCTCTTCGTCCTCCTGGTCTTGCTTCTGGCTCTTCCCTTCCTCCTCCTCTTCCTCCTCTTCCTCCTCTTCCTCCTCTTCCTCCTCTTCCTCCTCTTCCTCCTCTTCCTCCTCTTCCTCCTCTTCCTCCTCCTCTTCTTTCCGGCTCTCCTCCTGGTCCCCTTCTTCCTCCCCTTCTTCTGGCTTCCTCCTCTCCTCCTCTTCCCCCTAGTCTTCCTCTTCTTGGTGGTCCCCCCCTTTATCCTTCTCGTCCTCCTCCTCATTATCTTCCTTTTCATCTTCGTTTCCCCCCTCCTCCTTCTGATTTCCCTTCTTCCTCTAAGAAGAGGAAATTCATTTAAAATATCTTGGCGCTACGCGTCTCTTTTCATTTTGGGTCTTGCCCGATTTTGTTTCATCACTCCCTCTCAAAGGGCAAGAATACGCTTGGCTATCAACAGTAAGAGGATCTTTGCAGATGCCTTCGCGTCCCTTCAGTGTCTGATCAGCAATCATCTGGCAGATCTTCGCCGGAAGGACCAAGGTGGGTCTTCTCTCTGTCATCTCCAAACTCGTCGGATTTCCAAATAACCTTTTCCTTTTTTTAGTTTCTCTCACCAGGTCACCACGTCCATCGTCGTTACTTTGCTCGGATGGGGAGCCGGTAACTGCATTGGTCCTCAAGTCTTCCGAGCCAAGGATGCCCCTCGATACAGAACTGGATTCATCATTTACTTGGCCATCGCCGTAAGTTCTCATCTACTCATTTCTCTCATCCGTCAGTCACTTTTGAAAAGAAAAGAAAAAACACTAAAAACGTATTCCCTTGAACCCATGTTGCTTCTCCTCTTTCTCAGTCCTTCCACACCATCGGGTCCTTCGTCTACCGACAACTTCAAGTTCAACGAATCGCTGTCGAGATGACTCTTCGTGCCGAGCTCAGAGATGATAACACTTCCATTCGAGGGGATAACGCTTTCCTCGATATGCTTTGTTTATATGCTTTAGATGGGACGTATCCAACATACTTTTTTTTTTCTCTCAAAAGATTGGAGGAGGGTATGTTGGTGTGTGTGTCTGTGTGGCTTTTTTTTTTTCTTTTTTTTTTCTTGGTCTTCCCTTTCAACATCTTGTACTTCGTACCCTTCCGTTGTAGAACCATCTGTTCTTTTAGTCATCCTCATCATCAGTTTCTCGACCTCATGTCATCACTTCCACAGTTCACCAATCTCGCCGAACAAGCCATCTCCTCCGCTCTCGACGTTAGTCAATTCCACCCACCCCATCCCCAACATCACTCCGAACTCAGCTGACCCACCCCCCCATCCTCCATCCCCATCTACCATTCCTACCTCCAGATCGCTAAATCCTATACTAGTCCACAATTCCACCCCCTTCATCTCGTTCAAGCTCTACTCTCTGACCCAGGACAAACTCCCAACGCCAACGGAGACTCGGATGGCTCTCCCGCTGGCAGCCAGAGTCTGCTTTGGGCCATGATTGAGAAGGTCGGGGGAGATGCTGTAAGTCCTGTCTCACTCGTATCGAACTCCACAAATCAAGACATGGCGATCACAGGGAGAGCACGGGCTGATCGGGAACTCGCTTCCGACCGAATCTCCGCTCAACTTCCATTCTTACTAGGTCACATTTCAGCGAGCCGTCCAAAAGGCGGTTGCCAAACTTCCAGCTCAAACTCCTCCTCCAGACGATGTATTCATTTCCGGTTTGCTTGCCAGTCATCAAGGAAGCCGACGAACTATGAAAGACTCAGTGGGTGACGTTATCTTGCCCCTAAAATACCGTCTCAATTCTCCACTCACACGCACGACCCATCCTACTCCCCCCCCCCCTGTCTTTCATACCTCGATAGGAACGATTCCCACGTTTCCCCACTTTATCTTCTACCTCCACTCATCAAGCAAAGCCAAATCGAACCCATTCTCAAATCCCTTTCGCTCCCAGCACAAGTTCTTCTCGACGCACTCGCTACGATTCGAGCTGGTAGAAGGGTTGACGGAAAGGATGCGGACAGATGCTGAAGTCCGACGAGTAACTCGCAGTGATCCATCAGCCAGCCGATGTCAAGGGTGATGAACTCATCAATTCCTTCCCATCTCCCTACGTCCGTGACAGATGATCCGAGTCCTCTCTCGACGTACAAAGAACAACCCTGTCCTCATCGGAGAGCCAGCTGTCGGTAACACGGCCGTTGTGGAAGGTCTTGCCCAACGGATCGTGGCCAGGGACGTCCCCACGTCGCTCTTCGGCAAGGTATACTCGCTCGACATGGGTGCACTCATGGCTGGTGCCAAGTACAAGGGAGAGTACGAGGGTGAGTCTTTGCGTCTAGTACCTCTACCTGCTTTCTTTCAAGGACGCTAAATGACCATTCGTGTGCTCTCTCCGTATACAACCAGAGCGGGTCAAGGGCGTCATGAACGACATCGAGAAAGCCAGCGAACAGGGAGATGGGATCATTCTCTTCATCGATGAGATGCATCTCATCATGGCCGGCTCAGGTTCGAGTAGCGGAGGAATGGATGCCGCGAACTTGCTGAAGCCTCAGCTAGCTAGAGGTCGTCTTCGATGCATCGGAGCCACTACCCTCAACGAGTACCAACAATTCATCGAAAAAAACGTGAGTTTGGATCGCTTGCCCTTTCTCCTCGCATCGGGCCCGAGTTTGAACGCCCAAACTGATGATCCGGTCCTCAGGCCGCATTCGAGCGTCGATTCGCCCAAATTCAGGTCAACGAACCAACGGTGCCTGAAACCATCTCTATCCTTCGAGGGATCTCGGAGAAATACTCAGTCCATCACGGAGTCCGAATCCTTGATTCTGCTCTGGTCTTTGCTGCTCAACTCGCAAAGCAGTACCTCACTCAACGAAGGCTTCCCGACTCGGTTCGTGACTGTTGCCTGACATGATCCTTCATCAGTTTGATACACTGATCGTACTCACTTGCCATTTCCTTTATCTCTTGCTTTCCTCCTACAGGCCATCGATCTCCTCGATGAAGCTTCGGCATCTGTCAAGGTCGCTAGGGAGACTCGACCCGAGGCTCTCGACTTGTTGGAACGCCAGAAACTTGAGCTCGAGGTCGAGATTCACGCTCTAGGAAGAGAAAAAGACGCTGCCTCGCGAGAGCGGCTTGAGACGGCGAAGCAGGCTTTGCAGAACTTGGAGGACCAGCTCGAGCCCTTGAAGGCTGAGTATGAGGTTTGTCGAATCATCCCTTTTCTCTCTTTCTTTCTCTCTCTTGAAGGGGAGTAATCGTTCTAGTGGCTAACACGTCGCTTCTCGCCCAACAGCACGAACGTAGCAGAGGGGACGAGCTCAACTCCGTCAGGACAAAGATTGACGAACTCAAAGCCAAGGTCATCGATGCCGAGCGAAGGATGGATTTGACGACCGCTGCCGATCTCAAATGTAAGTGACGTCTTGACTTGACAACGTAGTTTGCCACATCCAGATAGGCTGACACTTCGTTTCAGACTATGCTATTCCTGATCTTCAGAAGCGACTCAAGGATCCCGAAGCAAAGCAAGTTGAGAAAAAAGCGTCTGGCGAGGTCGCCGAATCCGACATCGTTGGACCCGATCAAATCGCCGAGGTCGTTGCTCGATGGACAGCCATCCCTGCGGGTCGATTGATGCAAACCGAGAAGCAGAAACTGCTCAGGATGGAGAAGATTCTCACCAAAAACATCGTCGGCCAGCCTCAAGCAGTCAAGGCGGTCTCCAATGCCGTTCGGTTGAATCGATCTGGCCTCGGGAACAGTGCTCGACCTATCGCTTCGTTCTTGCTTGCAGGGTGAGAGAATTTCCTTTAGTGATCTTCTCTGAGAATAAACTAGACGACTGACGAGCGTGTCTCATATGGATCAGTCCATCGGGAACCGGCAAGATCCTTCTCGCCAAGACGCTTGCCGAGTTCATGTTCAATTCAGCTGATGCCATGGTCTAAATCGACGCGTCTGAGTATTCTGAAAAGGTGGGCTAGTTTGAATTGATTAAGTCCATGACGAGGTACTTATCTCGTTTCGTTAACCGGCAGCACTCGATCGCCAGACTGGTCGGATCTCCTCCCGGATACGTCGGCCACGAAAGTGGTGGACAGCTCACCGAGCTCGTCCGACGGAAGCCTTACACGCTTATTCTCGTTGATGAGGTCAAAAAAGTAAGTCGTTCATCTGACCTCTCTCACCTGTCGCGATGTGTCTTACCGTGGATAATGAAACCTTCCATATTTCCTTATCCTCAGGCGGCCAAAGAATTCGTCACAGTCTTCCTTCAGGTCCTTGATGAAGGTCACTTGACAGATGGCAAAGGTCGAAAAGTCAACTTCCGAAACACAATCGTAAGCCAAGTTCAGTCGTCGTCGCTCACTTGATGTTCACCAATCTTCTAACGTCCTAATCTCCATTGGATCCTCTTCACTTCGAACCTTGGAGCTGCTTACCTCGACGACGCTGGAGAGGGACCTACTACACCTGAGATCACCGCTCTCGTCAAGGACGCCATTTCCTCTCATTTCGTTCCAGAGTTCCTGAGTAAGCTTTGACTTTCTCCCAAGTCCGAAATCAAATCCCTTTGTGTTTGGCTTTGGCTGACGTTCAAATCTCGATCGCCTCACCCCCACCAAAAAAAAAAACCGACAGACCGACTGGATGAAATCTCACCAGAGCAGACATGATCCAGGTCGTCGATATTCGACTCAAGGAATCCGAGTCAAGACTCAAAGCAAACAAGAAGCTTCGACTAGAAGTTGATCAAGCTCCCAAAGATCAGCTGGTTTCAACCCATCCGTGAGCATCTCGGTTCTTTCCTCTCCTTCTTCTTTCAGGAAACGTTCCTGATTGCAAATCCGATGACTTATACGCCACTCCCACCCCCTTCCAATTTCACTGTCTCTTCACGTTCCGAACACTCATTATGGAGCTCGACCCCTGGCCAGAGTGATTCAGCAAGAAATCCTTTTCCCTCTCTCCCGAATGATCCTCGATGGTTCCATCCGAGAACACGAACTCGTCAAAATTACCTCTGACCCAATCGTCAATCGAATCCTCATCCGACCTAACCACGGACCCGAAGTCGACATGTTGGAAGGCGACGACGATGCTGAAGATGATGATGATTCTGACGAGGATGACGTGTCGATGGAGATCGAGGAAGTTGACGAGTAGGCCTTGAGGAGATGAAGGTGGGGGGGTGGTTTGGGTCGGGTTGTTTTTGATCCGCTACTTGCGTCCTTTCCTTTGATCGTTTCCCCTATCATCTACCTAGCTATTCGCTCTCATCTCTACTTTCACAACCTCGGCTTGCTCGACCCTCTTGCTTTGTTTTCCTGTTCCTCGCTTGCTGTAAAGACTGTATCGATTTCCTCCTCGTCAAATCTGTTACCTTCTCCCATCTCAAGTGAACTGAATGTACTGGAGTAAAGACCGTCCAGTCCTTTGGATGAGGTGCGCACCTTCAGAGGGGGGTTTCCGATAATGGGGATATCTCGATCGCTGAGGTCGACCCACGCCGGGATGGCCACTCCGCTGTCTCGGAATCGACCTTTCCTTTCTCCGAGAGTCGTTTCTTCCTCTTCCTTCCCCAGGAGGGGAAGTTCATCCCTGGGGGGCGAGAGCAGTTGAGTGTGGTCTCGATCGAATAGAACCAACAAGACACGCACCTAAGCAGGAGAAGGAAAGGAGAAGAAAAGAAAAAAAAAAAAGTTGAACTGATCGGTTCCCCTCTCTGCTCGCTTCAGATCAGAGAAGGAATCCTCTCCTCGCTCTCTCCACCACCTCCCCCGCCCCCAACCCCCCCGGCAATAGACAGAGCCCGTATTCTCCTTGCCCGAAAACGGCAATCCCCCAGAACATCTCTCTCACAAGCATCCCACCTCGCAGACAGAAACGCCAGCTGGGTCAAGCTCTTTCTCTTGTACACGTCACCACCATTCGCTCTTCCCCTCGAGTTCTGCATCTTCTACCCGTCCCATCCTCTATTCTGGACTCATCAAGACCTGATCTCGTCGCAAATCCAACCTTGGCTTACGTCCCGAACGACAAAGCCCTTCCGGCCTGGGTGAAGCCCCCTCGTTGCTTCGAAATCCCTTCTTTGAGCCCTCCTCGCTTTCCCCCCTGTTCCCCGACGACGAGGTCACCGTCAAGAAATCCCTCAACCCCTCATGATCGATCCGGCGGGTCACTTCCCAGCCCCTACCGCCACTGGCGTATTCACGTTGCCCCCAATAGGATCTCTCTTTGATGCTGCAGATTGTGAGTGCGGCTGCCCCTTGGGTCTCTCCCTTTCTTTCAGCCGTCGATTTTTTTCCCTTCCACTCCGGCAACCTTGGACCCGTCCTGCCTCTTCAACCCGCCTCTGCTCGCTGTCCATTCTCCTTCAAGCGTACACGCACAGACTCCGCGGGACATCTTTTTTTTTTTTGCTTCAGAAGCATCGTCATCTGAAAGAGCTTTCCGTTTGATGGAGCTTGATTGAGCGACGTGCCGGCGGGTGATGTTTGTTCTCCTTCTGAGTCGGGAGGAAGGGTCGGTGATTTGGCTCACGCGACTGATCCGGCTGGAGATGACATCTGAGGGGCGCAGACGCGGGGAAAGCTCGCCCCGCGTTTCCTCCTGTCGGAACCCCCTGTTTGAGTCGAGCGTCATTTCAATGGGTCTCTATGCAGTGCACATTCCCGTTGATTCATACTCTATTCGTTTCCAACGCTCAAGCTAAAGCGCCGTCTTTCCTTCCTTTCTTTCCATTGAATAGACCCCAAGGAGAACAATGTGCCCTTGGCGTTTCCTCGCCCTCCTCCTGCTCCCCAACATCGAACATCGAACTCGTCAATCACATCATCATCGACTTCCCTTTCTTCAGACGATCACTCTTCCTACCTACCTCCCTCATCCGTCGGAGGTGCCTCGTCTGCCTTCTCCTCTGGCCGCTCGACCCGCATCAACTCGCTCAATTCACTCACCTCTGAAGGACATGCTTACGCGCTTGCACCTTCGCCTGGGTCTGAAGGGGTGTATCGTCGATTGAGCGTAAGGGAAGAGGAGGCTGAGGAAGCAGCGGTCGGCGGCATCGGGGGTCTTGGACAATTTGGATCGCGAAGAGAGAGCGAAGAATCCGTTGGGGGTGGGTGGACTAGACGACTGAGCGATATCGATCCTCTTGTTTCAGGGAACCCGTTCAAAAATTCGCATGTGAGGAACGGCAGTAACACCTCAGCTTCATCTTCCACCAACGGTGGCATCTTTGCCTATGGGTCGTCCGACCTTCCTACTCTTCCTTCGCTTCGGTCTCTTTCGCTTTCGGCCCCCGCACCTCCCCTCCCTTCTTCCTCTGCTGGTCCCCGACCATCTTCCTCTGGCTCGTCCTCTGCCTTCTTCCCTTCGGTCTCGCCATTCCCCACTCTCCATCCTCCTCCCAATGCCAACGCTGGATTCACTGGACCTCCCCCCTCCACTGTTTCATCATCGAGATACCTGTCTAGCTCGGCGGGTCCCTCTAGTCCAACACGACCGAACAGTGCGCCCTGGAGTGAAGGCGTCTACCGAGCGGAGACTATGGGCTGGGGATCCCATGTCGTCAACGAGATGGTCGATGACGCTAATGCAGGGCTACTTGGATCGACGGAAGGTGTCTCTGACTCATCGTCTCAACGCGCCATGAGGAGGGGTAGCGAAGGAGAAGAACCACCTCATCATCAGAGACGCATCAGCTCAGGATTGGGTTGGTCGTCTAGACCCGGGGGGAGTGCCAAGAGCAGGGGAAGTTTTGGAGAGGGAACAGTGCAGATACCCTACCACCCCTATGCCTCGACTCAACGACCTGTGGCTACATCCCAACATCCACCTTTCTCATCATCTAACTCGAGACCGCCTACAGGGTCTTCGTCTCGAGTCGAGCGATTCGGACAAACGTTCAACGTTCCTTCTCACTCGTCTACCACCTTAAACCAGATTCGACGCAGCTCCCTTCCTGTCTCGCAGTCTCTGAATCAGTTCCCCTCTCTATCCTATCTTCCCAGTCGGAGCAACTCAATCCCTGATCCCAATCAGTCTGCCCATGCTCACAATCAATTCGCCTACCCTTACACTTACTTGACCCAACCTCCTCATCCTACCGAAGCGCATCTTTCGGCCCCACCTCCGCCACCCTCGTTTGCTTCTCGAGTTATCTTCCCAACGCCAACAGACGAGAGTCCGTTTGGTCGTCATCAGCCATGGCACGCGCCTCAGCCAGGCAGTTACTTTGATGCTCCCTTCGTGGACATAAGCTCGACCGCCTCCGTCGATAGTCGCCCCTCTTCATCCCATTCTCGGTCGTCCGCTGACGGCAGTCGCACTGGCGTCATCGTTGACACAGCATCTTCATCACCTGGTCCGCAGAGGGCGACGTTGACAAAGTCGATCTCGGCGACTAGGTTGGCTGGTGTTTTGTCCAAAAAGTCCAACGCAAAACCGATCACCATCCCGACATCCTCAAGTACCGCCTCGGGATCGACTGGCTCCTCGACGTCGGCGGTAAAAGGAGGAAGTTCATACGTTTGTGAGTTTTGTTCCAAGAAGTTCAATAGGCCCTCTTCTCTCAGGGTAAGTACCTTCCATCGAATTTCTCCTCTTTCTGCTCATTTATGACGTGGACACTCATCTCGCATCTGTTCTTTTTCGGCATCTTCGACAAACGACTCAATCTCTGCTCTTCAGATACATACTTACTCGCACACGGGGGAGAAACCATTCGCATGCGACCATCCTAGTTGCGGTCGGAAATTTTCAGTGCAATCGAATTTAAAGTAAGCTCGTTCGCTTCTTTTAGTGCTTGCTTTCCCTTTCATATGCTGATGCTATCACCAACCATCTTTGTATCCCTGTATCCTCTACTCCGAACTTTTTCATCTTCGATTTTTTTCATCTTGAAGACGGCACTCTCGTATTCACAACAATTCGACCGAATCTTACCAATTCCAAACGGCCTCACGAAGCGCCTCTACTAGGGTTCACTCCTCATCCCGCATCACCAAATCTGGCCAAGACCCCGAGACCAACGATGGAGAGAACTCGCAGACCTCGTCTGGATCAGCTTCTTCTTCGAGCGGCGGAGGTAGTGGAGACAGGACGGTCGTCGAAGAGGGAAGCGATGAGGAAGAGGACGAAGACGAGGAAGATGAGCCTGATGAGAGGGAGGCTGGAGCCGAGATGGATGAGGACGACGACTAGAAGCTCACTCGCAGGGTCGCTTGGTTCCTATTTCTTCGCATTTCGTGGCCGCCACATACTCGTACCCCCCCTTTACCTTGCACCCTTCTCTTTCCTTTTCTCCCCCGTTCACACCTGATCTCCACCACTATTCTCGACCCCATCTCACTTCCTCTCTCGTCCATCGCCCTCTCCTAGTTGCGCGACAACCTGACATGCTCTTGCACTCTCTCTGTCCGCCCCTCTGTGCATGCATCTCTTCCGAGTCATTTATCTGTCTATTCTCACTCCGTTGGAAGCTATGCTCGCCGTTTTCCTCTTTCTACATCCTCCTTTTTGTTCTTGATCGCTCTCGACCTATCATGTGTATCGTCTAGCACCCTTCCATTCCACTCCTCGTCCTCGTCCCCCTTTCCCAACCTGTTTCTTCTCCTGTTTCCCTTACCTTACTCTTCTCTCCCATCCGATAGTCTAATCCATAGGGATCCCTCATGTGTATCATTATCCACGAACATGAAACCGCAACTCATATTGGCATGATACATACGATCATCGAGTCTTTGTAGTGGAACAGATTTTTGATATCTCCCTTGGAGGCGAGTTGAACGGGCAGGTCCAACGTCACGATGCAGCTCGAGTCAGATGTGACGTTTGAACGAAAAGCACTGACAAGCATCAGCATGGGCGTCGAAAGATGTTACGGGGCTGTCAGTGACGACAAAGGTTGGTCGTAGATGTATTACGACGTGATGGTTAATTCCGCGAGTAGATCCTCCGCAACGAGATGAGTAGATCGACAAGAGCTCCGGCGAGATCCACGTCACTACAAGAACCATCATCAAACCCCTCTCTCTCGTTCCAACAATGTCAGCCATGGAAGTAGACCCTGTAGATGACTCTATCGAGTGAGTCCTCATTTCCTCTCATCAAACCATTCGCTCCTCTTCGTAAGCTGAAGATTCCTTCAAACCAAATTCATTCAATCTCCAGTGAGGGACTCTACTCTCGTCAATTGCAAGTCGATATCTCTGCCTCGTTCCAAAGTTTCTCATACGTGGCTGATGGTCGTCGTTCATTTTCATCTCGTCTCATAGATATGTTCTGGGCCACGAAGGTCAGTAGCTACCATCGACCGGGATTCTTGAAGCTAGGGATCAAGGCGTTCTCGAGTGGCGTCGTTATACCTTTCGCGATTTAGTCGCTGACCTCAGCCTTGTCCTGATCATGTAGCTATGAAGAAGATGGCTCTGTCCAATGTTCTCATCATTGGTGCCCAGGGTCTCTCCGTCGAGATTGGTACGTATACGTACATCTTCTGAGGTGGAATAGGGAGAGGCCGGGCAAGGGAGGACTCCTACATCCGGTCCAATCTGAGCTGATCACATATCCTGATCCTCGTTCCATCGACATCGACCAATCAAACCAAAGCCAAAAACATTGTCTTAGCTGGTGTAAAATCCGTCACGCTCTACGACCCATCACCCGCCTCCATCTCGGACCTCGGAACCCAGTTCTTCGTTCGAAAGGAGGACATCGGCAGACCAAGAGCGAGTGTCACCGTACCAAGGTTGGCTGAACTCAATTCGTATGTGCCGGTTCATGACCTTGGTGGTCAGGAAGGAGAGGTCTTGAGCGAGCAGATTTTGGGAAATTACCAGGTCAGTTTTGGCTCATCTGGTACTGTGGCCTGATCGTCTTGGAGGCATGTTGTTTTGCTCGCGCCACGTGGTAGATCAAGTCGAGCTGGGTCGGTCCATCTAGAGTCGCGCTGTCATGTGCAGCTGGGGATGTATCGTACGGGTGTCGAGAGCGGAGATCAAAGGAGACGACTTTGTCCTCGCGAGTGACAGGGACGCCGACGAAGCAACCAGCTCCCCTTCTCCGTTGAATCCCTTCTGGTAGACTAGAATGGTCACAGGATGCTGCGTGCCGATGCCATCGACATATGCTGATCCGACTGCGCCTCATTCACGTTACTCTTCTTTCGGCCCATTCCATTCTCATTCATAGGTCATCGTTCTCACGTCCGGAGCTAGCCAGGATGAGGCCCTGAGGATCAACAAGTTCACCCACGACAATAAGATCGCCTTCATCTGGGCGAATACCAATGGTCTCTTTGGGTACGTCGAACACGTCGAATCTCTAGTCTTGTTTTCACCAAGTCGACACGTTGCTGATTGTAAACGGCCCATGTCTCAACAGTTCGGTATTCAATGACTTTGGCCCTGCTTTCACCTGCGTCGATCCTACTGGAGAGAATCCACTGTCCGGTATGATTGTCGAGATCGAGAATGTCAGTCGAACGTCATGATCGTTACCCGAGCTTTCACCTCGCTGACTCTTCCGGGCCAACCGTTCTTTACTCCAGGACAAGGAAGCGATGGTCACATGCTTGGACGAGACTCGACATGGCTTGGAAGATGGGGACTTCATCACCTTCTCCGAGATCGTTGGTATGGAGGAGCTCAATGGTGCCGAGAGGCAGGTTTCGGTCAAGGGTGAGTGCTTATCGCCAAACCGAATGTTGTCGAATCATGGTAGATGACTAATCCGCTCGGTGATCTTCAGGACCCTATACCTTTACTATCGGAGACACCACTGGACTCGGCAAGTACAAGAGCGGAGGAGCTTTCATGCAGGTCAAGAAGCCAAAAGTCATCACCTTCGTGCGTTGCCGTCTCTATAGCTTCGGACGAAGTGCTCTATCCCAGATTTCGTTGGTGTATTGAAGCTCCCGATCCTTGGACTAATCTTCGCCAACATCATCCATTCAGAAATCCCTTGCCGACTCTCTGCCCGATCCAGAATACTTCATTTCCGACTTCGCCAAGTGGGACCGACCACAGACTCTTCACTTCGGATACCAGGCTCTCTCCTCTTTCAAATCCAAGCACTCACGTCTTCCCGCTCCACGAAATCCCTCGGATGCTGCCGAGCTCGTTTCCATCGCCAATTCGCTTTACGGAAACGAGAAGGAAGACAAGCTCGACGAAAAGGTGCTCACCGAGCTAGCTTTCCAGGCGACTGGCGATCTCTCGCCGATGAATGCCGTCCTCGGAGGATTCGTCGCCCAGGAAGTTCTCAAGGCATGCTCGGCCAAGTTCCACCCCATGGTCCAGCACCTATACTTTGATTCGCTCGAGTCGCTTCCTCGAGAGGTCCCCTCTGAGGCCGACTGCCAGGCGACTGGATCTAGATACGATGGTCAGGTCGCTGTCTTTGGTGCACCTTTCCAGGCGAAGATTGCCAATCACAAGCAATTCCTCGTTGGATCCGGTGCCATTGGATGCGAGATGATCAAGAACTGGGCCATGATGGGTATTGCTACCGCACAGGGTGGAAAAATCCACATCACCGACCTCGACACCATTGAGAAGAGTAATCTCAACCGACAGTTCCTCTTTAGGCCGAAGGATCTTGGCAAGTTCAAGGCTGAGGCTGCTGGAAGAGCCGTCATCGAGATGAACCCCGATCTTGAGGGCAAGGTCGAGACTCACCAGGACCGGGTTGGAGCCGATACCGAAAGTTAGTGAACTCTCTACCTTACATGTACCATCCTCTTTCCAATGCTGAGGCTTGACTTGCATCGTTTCTCAGACATCTATGGCGACGAGTTCTTCGCCCAGCTTGACGGTGTCACCAATGCTCTCGACAATGTCGTTGCTCGTACGCCTCGTGCTCAACTTCTTTCATCCCATGTTCCACGCTAATTAGACCCGTACGATTCCTTAATCAGGTCAATACATGGACCGACGATGCGTCTTCTACCAAAAGCCTCTGCTCGAGTCCGGAACTCTTGGAACCAAGGCCAACACCCAGGTCGTCATTCCTCATCTGACTGAATCATACTCGTCGAGTCAGGACCCTCCCGAGAGGTCGATCCCCATGTGCACCCTTAAGTCGTTCCCGAATGCCATCGAGCACACCATCGAGGTTAGTTCAGGCTTCGTCTTGGTCACCTGTTTACGACCTGGTTTGGCTGATATTCATCGACGACCCTCGCTTCGTGCCAACCTTCATTAGTGGTCTCGTGAGCGACTCAACGCTCTCTTTGTCGATCCTCCCACCAACGTCAACCTCTACCTTACGCAACCCAACTTCGTCGAAACTACTCTCAAGAACTCTGGACAGCACAACGAGCAACTCTCGCATATCCAAGAGTACCTCGTGACTGACAAGCCGTTGACCTTCGAGGAGTGCATCAAGTGGGCGAGGTTCAAGTTTGAACATGACTACAGCAACGAGATCAAGCAGTTGCTACACTCTATGCCCAAGGATGCTGTGAGTAGATCATCAGTTGATGGGACCCTATACCAGGTATTATCGATGTCGCTCATTATCCGGCCTTTCTCTATATGTCAACAGGTCACCTCGACTGGTGCGCTCTTTTGGTCTGGACCCAAGAGAGCTCCCGATCCTCTCGTCTTCGACTTTAATAACGTGAGTGGCTTTCTCATCTCGAATTCCTCTTACTAGCAAGGTCTCCTACCCTGACAACCTTTTTGACCTGAACCGCTCTCTTACCTCTAGCCCACCCACGCCGACTACCTCATCGCGGCTGCCAACCTTCACGCGTTCAACTACGGCCTCAAGGGCGAGCGAGACCCATCGTTTTTCGAGAAGACCCTCTCAACGATCAAGGTCCCCGAATTCCAGCCCAAACAGGGTGTCAAGGTTCAGGTCCTCGACTCGGAGCCCGTTGCCAACGAAGACGACTCGAGTGAGCTGAGCGTCTGTTCCGTCTGTGTTGTTCTTGGATCCATGACACTGATTCAAACTTTCATCACCTCCAGGCACTGATGCCTCAACCATCATCGACAAGCTTCCCCCTCCTTCGTCGTTTGCAGGTTACCGACTCAACCCAGTCGAGTTCGAGAAGGACGACGATTCGAACTTCCACATTGACTTCATCACTGCTGCCTCGAACCTTCGAGCCATCAACTACGGCATCGCTCCCGCTGATCGACACAAGACCAAGCTCATCGCTGGAAAGATCATCCCAGCTATCGCGACGACCACTGCTCTCGCGACTGGTTTGGTGTGCTTGGAGCTCTACAAGGTACGTTTCAAGGAACCTGATCCCTCTTCAGAACCAGTTTTTAGTCCTCGTCTCACGCCTACTTCATCGGGACAGATCATCGATGGAAAGGACAAACTCGAGGATTACAAGAATGGTTTCGTCAACCTGGCACTTCCCTTCTTTGGATTTTCAGAACCCATCCAGGCCGCGAAGCAAAAGGTACGTCGTCAAGCCTGAAGTCCTTCTACCTCTCGTCCGGAAGTGATTCGATGAATTGACTTTCTTTTTCTCTTTCCCTTTGCTTCTCAACCTTTCTATAGTACGGCGAGATCGATTGGACGCTTTGGGATCGGTTCGAGCTCAAGAACAACCCCAAACTTCAAGAAGTCGTCGACTACTTCCAAAACGAGCATCAACTCGAAGTCACCATGGTCTCTCAAGGCGTCTCCATGCTCTGGAGCGCGTTCACGGCACCAAAGAAATCTCAGGAGAGATTGAGCATGAGGATGTCGGATCTGGTGGAGAACGTTAGCAAGAAAGCTATCCCACCTTACTGCAAGAACCTCCTCGTTGAGGTCATGGTCAACGACGCTGAGGGAGAGGACGTAGAGGTTCCTTTCGTCGTCATTCACATTTAGGGTCTTCTCTCCTTGTTCTTGCTTTGTCTTTCCTTTTCTTCTCCTACCATCAAAACTTGGTCAGAGGAGGGACGGAATTTAGACGTTCATCTTGTGTTTCACGGATTTCATTTCCTTTCTTTTTGTGTGGTTCTCTCAATTCAACTGTTTCCTTATCTCACTCGGGGTTACCTGATGAGCGTCTCTAGAGGAAAACGTTTAAAAAAGAAAAACGCCCGTGGATCAAGCAAGGTCGTTTCGAAAAGGCAAGACGTGGGTAGGTAGGCAAGGTCAAAATAAAGTTGACGAAATCGTTCGAGGGGTTTTGAAAAAGATAGATGATGATTGATGCATGGGAATGTACGTCGAAGGAGATGGGGAAACCAAACATGAGATGTGATTGCAGATGCTACCAAGGGGTTTTCAAGAACGATCAACAGAAGAGGAAGAGATCGTTCAAACTACCAAATCGTGAACAAGACAACTACTCCTCTTCCTTCGCTCCTCAGCACTCAAACCTATAGCCCAAGGTTGCAACACGTCCTCGAACTCTAGAACGATGATCTTGGCATCCTCCGTGATGTGGTTGATCGCATCTTCCTTCGACCAGACGGACGACAACGAGAGTGCTTCTCGCTCGTCTTCGTCTACTCTATCTGGGTTATTTCCGGATTGACGATGATCCTCCAAGACATCGGGGTCAAAGAATCGTCTCGTCCTATTCAGATCTTTCCGAGTAAGACTTGCGAGAAGAGGGGAAGTGATGCATCCAGTCAGGATTTCTGCAAGGGTCAAAGTTGAGGGGTTGCTTGAGGGATGAGGTTGGGTCCTTTGGGATTGGAGAACGTTGAGGTGATGGCTCGTTGATCCAACATCTCGAATCCGATGATGAGTTGGCGAAGGAGAATCGAAGAGGTCGATGGAGGAAGGGCGAGCTGGTGACTGCGTCTGAGCGAAGGTGAAGTCTCGAGCGAGTGGACTGGATGGATGGCTGTTGGAGGTAGTCGAGGAAGTAGCACTGATAGTTCGACTCCGGACAGACGACGTTTGGCTATCGACGGTAGAGAGAGGGGATGGTTTCGATCCATGTGCCGAAGACAGTCCTTGAGAATCGTGACGGGAAGATCGTTCAGGTGTAAGAGCGGAGTGAGGAGAGGCGGTGGGATATTCTAGGAGTTTTTGGTAGATGAGTGGTCGAAGATGCAAAAACAAAGGAGTTGGGAAGCTGAGACTGAACGAAGCAAGGGACCACAACATGCTTTCCAGAAGAGAGATACTGGCAGAGGATGAGGATTGAGCCAACGGGTCAGGAGAGGTGAAGGGAAGCCCGGAGTAGTTTTGAGTATGGGGAGATGGAGAGTTGAGGTGTGAGGGGGATGCTGTCGAGGGTGACTGGTGCACGGGCATAGCCGTGGAGCCTTGAGCCTTTCCTAAGAGGCTCCACAGGGTCCGAGCAACATGGTCGATGAGGCCGACTTTTTGAAGCTCCCCCTTCACCAGGATGATCTTGATCATCTGAAGCGCAATAGCACTGGCTGCACTTATGGACCTTTGGTCGGAGGTAACCAGGTCCGCTGAGCATGAGTTTGCTAGAGGTCTCTTGTCTGCAGAGAATTTGTGAGAAGAAGGAGAAGAAGTCCGTTGATTCAAGGATTTGGTCCGTGATCGGGCGTGGACCGAGGCAGGACTGATAGGTTGACCAAGGTACACAGATATAGCAAAGTTAAGGAGCTGTGACCACGCTTGAGTATGCGCCTGCTGAACGATCTGTCGGGCTTGAGGGGTCTCAGCCTCGAGGTTCGCGGGGGAAGGAAGAGACAAGCAGAGCGGAAGGACGACTCCTGCTAGAAATCCGGGCGTAGGAGGCATGGAGATGACGAGCGATACAACATCGATGGTGGCAAGGTTGACGGATTGGGTGACAAGGTGGACCGTGGCGGCACGGATAGGAAGAATGGAGATCGAACCTGAGCTAGATGCCATGTTACAAACCTGGACTACGGGAGTGATGAAGCCTTCCAGAAGTTGCTCGGCGAACGTAGAGTCACGGCGAAGGTGGGGATGGTTGATGACCGAGGCAAGGGCATCGAGTACGCCTGATATGTCGACAAGATCGCTGTACGCTCGTACGATCGGAGAAAAATCCTTGAGGAAGCCAAGAACTTTCTTGAGAGAGATGTCCTTTGATGTGAGAAGAACCGTAGCAGAGAACTCGCGAAGAAAAGACGACGAAACTGGGTCGATAATCGAGTTTGAAAGTCAGCCGACGGACGGAAAGCCCAAGCACGGGTCACACGAACTCACCGGATGTATCAAAGTCTGGCTGGCGTAACAGTTCCGGTAGCATATGAAGCGAGCTCCGAAGACCAGCGCTGCTCAGCGGTCCCCTATTCGCCACGTAGGCCTCGAGAACCAGCAGGTACTTCTCCTTCATTTTCAGCCATTTCACTGGTTTGGCTTCCCCGATGAGAGAGAGGGAGGAGTCCAATTCGTTCCATGAGACGACCTTTTCGCCTATCGTCGAGCGAGTGTCCGGCCGAGTCGCACTGGCGAAGACGGAACCGAGAGCTTCTATTCCACCTTGGAGAGTCTCTTGAGCAACTTTAGCCTGGATGATGTGAGGAACGAGATGCCGGAGGACGGAAAGGAATGATTCGGCCCTAGGTGTAGCCGGATCGTGGGCAACGACGGTGCAGAAGACTAGAAGACACCGTTATCAGCTCAGGGAATGACGGAACGAGGAAACACGGAGAGATGCTCACGTTTGATGACT
Organism: Udeniomyces megalosporus; assembly: GCA_039545415.1. Classification (NCBI taxonomy): domain Eukaryota; kingdom Fungi; phylum Basidiomycota; class Tremellomycetes; order Cystofilobasidiales; family Mrakiaceae; genus Udeniomyces; species Udeniomyces megalosporus. Next base: position 43,519 of record BCKM01000023.1, on the reverse strand, counting down.
GATTCCATCGAGAAGGGTTCTGCTTCCCATTTGATTTGGACCACCGACTTGTCTGAACTCGACCCTGTGAGCTCGCTCAACAGGAGCTCGGGAGTAGCGTTGACCAGCGAAATCTGCAATTGTCGACATATCCAGATGATCAGTCAGGATCAGCACTATATGCTCGAATCGTTCGTGATAGAACGTACGAGAGCTTCTCGTTCGACTTGGTCGTTACAAAATCGGATGTTGGCCCCTCGTCCGGCGACATCAGACTCAAGAGCCCCGAGAGAATTGAGGAGGGAAAAGAGGTTTTTGCTGATCCAGCGTCGATGATCGTCATCGACTACGTCGGTATGGAGCAGAACAGGCGAGAGAGATGCCTGAGGCAAGCAGAGCGATTGGTCAGTCTTGATCTTAACCCTATCATCTGAAACCATACCAAGGCCTTACGATTGTCAGAAATACGACCGGAGAGCCATCATGAACATTGTTAAATCTCTTGTAGCCGTATTCGATCGCATCTTGAATCGCCGGCATCTTTTCTGCTTGACAGTAGGCCTTGAAGAGTGGAGGGAGGATGAGAGCGAACGCAGAAGCAGAGTTGAAGAGGCGGCGGAAACGAGTCGATGCGAGCATATAGACTGATGGTCACAGTACAGAATGTCAAGTCAGCTTAAGGCGAGAGACGCGCCATCAATGCTGACTTACTTTGCACAGCCCGTGCCACTACGACGACATCGTCGAAATGTACTGATAACACGCTAGGTACACAAAGCGACACATGGGCATCAGCTGTAAGATTCGAGACACCTCAGATCGAGTCGTGAGACATACTCGTTTACACATTCCAGTAGCCGTGCCAACTCGACTCGGTCGGCATAATTCAAGTTGAGAGAAGCGAACGTCTCGTGCAGAACCAAAAGTATGGATCGAGATAGCGTCTTGCTCGCGGATTTATGTTGAGCGGTCCAGCCAGCGGTATTGACGGTCGAGTCAAAGGGCGTCATCTCAGGAACATGGGTTCGAGACGAAGATCGGTTGCCGTTACGAAGAGCTCGAGGAAGAAGGAATGCCGACGCCAGCTTCTTAATGGCATAGACTGGATGTGTGAAAGTACGCTGGAATCAGACTTGGTCACGATCCAGAGAAACACTTGATTTAGCACTGACCCTCTTTTTTGTCTCTACGAAGGATCTGTAGCAACAATGCGATCTGGGCCGCGCGAATTTGAACCATCTCTCGCAAAGGGCTGTCGAAGTTGTCCGGCAGTCGTTCCGGCTGCCTCTTGAAGATAGTTGTTCTGGGAAAGGATTCATCGAACCAGAATGCGGTAGTTGGAACGAGGAGGCCATCGATCCTTGCCTTCTTGAACTCTCGGAAACTGATCTCGGAGACGAAAGGTGCGACATCGGCCATGAGGGGAAGGACGAGGCTGTACAACTTGAAAGCGTCGGGTGCCTCAGACCGAGTGAGAGCTCTCAAAAGACCTGCGAGATGGTTGAAGAGGAAGTAGGCGACGTTGGGAGCGAGCCTTGACTGGGCAGAGACCACTTGGTGAAGGCTAAGAAGGCTCGACTCGACAAGGTCGAACGAGATCGAGTGCTGTTCCCAAATTTCGACGAAGCTTGGTCGGAGGAACAGTCCGGGATCCTCTCGAGTGAGGGTAAAGATGGCCTCTCGAGCGGCCGCGGCCACACTGGCACTCGGATCGCCTGTGAGCTTGATCAGACAGTGGCCGAAGATCTCGGTGAGGGAAGGAACAAATGCAGGGGTCACGGCGGGTTTCTCAAGACGGGGCGAAGTCGAGCGACCAGAGGATGTGCTCGGCGAAGGAGACGTTGACCGCTCGTGCGAGTCGGGAGGTTCGTCTGATCGATTGATGATGCTGTCCGAGAGCAGGGAAACTGGGATCTGCTCCCCTGTATATAGGAAGTACGAGTCCGAATCGTGTTAGTGTGGTCTCGATCGAAAGCAGATAATCCGACGCAATCAGGTTTGCCTTACAATCCGATCTTGTGGTCTTCTCGTCTTCCTCGTCGACGTCCCACTTCAGTTGAGCAAGTCTCTGTCGAACTGAAAATGGCAAGTTGTGACCGAACCTAAGCTGAGTAGCGTCCGTGACCTTGACAGGGATGTACGAGGCGAGACCGAGGTTGGTAGGTGCGAAGGACAGGACGGCTTTGGCTGTCTCGAACGGTCGCCGTCGGTCCTGGTCCAAGACGGATGTCATGAGAGGGAGATCCCAACGAAGGCCGAACAGAGAGGTGAATCGATTGATGAAGCGCTTGCGGGTCTCTGGGACGGAGCTATGGTGACAGAAGCGAAGGTATTTGACCTTAGTATGCAGACAATCGTCTAGGAGTTAGAGGATACAATCGTACCTTGCGATGTCTTGCTCCATAACCTTGGTTAGGCCATCAGGGGCAAAGCTGGCCGATCGCATGATCAGAAACGCAGGCTGAACACGTACGAGAAGCATTTGCGATGCGATCAGCTCCTCATTCGACACCATCGTGAGCGTTCAGCTTAGTTGAACCTACAGCTTGAATAACCTCCGTCGGACCATCAAGATGATGCTGATAGAGTTCCGGTCCAAGGACACTGAGGTCATGCATCGACAGCAGTGGAAACACGAGTACGAGCAGCGACATCAGAGGTGCGGCAGAAGCTGGCGTAAGATACAAGGGGCGACTAAGACTGGACAGCGAAGACGGAGGGGGAATGCTTGTCGAAAGCAGCATGGCTGAGGCTCGTTTAGTTGTCTGGCAAGGGATTCGAGAGGAGGTAAGTATCGACTCGGATGACGTAGCAAAAAATCCTCGGCAAACAAACTCTTTTGGTTCTTGCTGTACGGCCTTTAGTTGAATCTTGAGTGGCCATCCAGACCTTGTCAAAATTCTCCTCCAATTCGGCCATCGCACCGACCTCAACTTTGCAGCTTTCAACTTTGGTGATTGTCGGGTCCAGAAACGGATTTTCGTTCGCGCTCGTGATGGATGGAGGAAGGGCTGTAGCTTGCGAAGCTTCGGCGCCGACACGGAACGATGCGGCCCAAGAGACGGTTCGAGAGAGCCAAGGAGCAAACCGAAGCGATTGGGTATAATTCCGGATGGAATAAAAGAGAGTAGCGAGTAGAGACCGTTGAGATAAAGGTATGAGGGCATTGCGTTCCTACAAGCATCCAGTGCGTCAGTGGTAATCGATGTATGTGGAGCTAGATGTCCTGGATGTACCTTGGCTTCAATCAGTACTGCTAGCCGAGCCTCAAGATCGACAAAGAACGGCTTCCGAGTCTCAACATCTGCCTTCCACTGGTAACCGAGATCCCCGCCTGGTCAGTAGATCGTCCTTCAATATGGCACACAAGACGAGACTTACGTTGTGGTCATCTCTTCCACCCAAGCTCCGGACGACCTCGATCAGACTTGCCAAAACGACCAGCTGCCCTAGTTTCACCTTTCCCCATCTAAGACCTCTTCCTTCACCACTCTTCCTTTTCCCTCCGCCTGCCGAGACTAGCGCTAGGGCTATCATCTCTGCGTCCGCAAGCCAATACCGTTTCTCTCCTATTACCCGAGCCGATGCGGCGACGATGCGATGATGCAGAACGATGTCGTCCAACTGATTGGACGAAGAGCAGTCGAATATTGGCTTGTAAAAAGATTGAGGACATCCTTGAGCGAGAAGTGTGAAAAGGGGCTGAAACAAAGACTGCCTCGAGGGATCCAAGGCGAGAACGTGCTACACAGCATGAACCAATTCTGGTGTCAGTGAGTTCGAGAGTCTTACAGTCTACTTCAGAAAACACATACCTCGAGGACCAGTGGAACAAGTCTGGCCAACAAAGAAGCTGATTTGAGATCGCCTCGAGAGAGGTACATCAGTCGACGGAGAGTATCCTCGGGCGGATTCGATCTCATCTATATCGGACGTCAGAAGGTCAGATTTCACATTCGAGGGATCGGATGTACTGTGAGATGACTGACCGAAGATTTGACTGAATCGAGCAAAGCGTCTGTCCACGACTGAGCGTCGGAACTCTGGCACAAGGTTCTGAGCAAGAATGCCGCCTCCCTTTCGCCTGTTCCATACGTTTCCGCTGGCAATCCGGACGCCAGCCTGACTAGCAGCTCCATAAGCTTCTTTTTAAGCGTGCAGCCGATATTGTCCATCTTGAGTCCTGTGACGATGGGAATCATCTTGGAGCGGACAGACACCATGAGCGAGGCGCTACCAACCGATGGAAGATGTATGACAGATGACAACTTGGCCAGAAGGGACGAGAGAGCTTTCAGGAAGATGGTCTTAGAAGGAGACGAGTTCTCAGGATGGGTCGACTGGATTTCTGGCCAGAATGACTGAGAATCCATCGTGGTCATTGTCAGTCGGAACTCGATCATATCCAGATCAACGAGGCCGACAGATCTGAACTCGCTCACCGTCAAGCTCATATCGAGCAGCTCCGCTACTGATACGGAACCCTTCCTAGTACCAGCTTCCATCATCCCGACGACACTTTCGAACGCGATCGCACAGGCAATGGCTCGATCATCCCACCCTTCTACTCTTCCCGCGATTTTCTCAAACCCATACGTTTCGACGACCTTTCCCTCGTCAAGTCCAATGAGCTCTCCTCTTCTGAGTCTTCCGAGGATATTATCCAGAGCTACATTGACTTCGCTCGTGGTGAGTCCAATCGCTTCCATCGCTCGACCTCCAGTACCCTTTCGAACTGGGGGCTTTCGCTGACCTGTGGTCGCGTCGATGGCTGTATTAACCGAGACCGGAGAAGTCGCAGGATGAAGACTAGGAGATCTTGACGAGCTGGAAAGTATCGATCGTGCCGAGACAAGTTTTCTGATGAGCGCTTTGAACGCGGCCGGTGAGTCTGGGAGGTCGTGAGTGAGGTAGACCGGGATCGGGGCGGACTTGCTTTGAGGATTCAGCAGACTTGTAAGGAGAGGGAGGATTCTTCCGCTCATTTGAGCGTCATACAAAGGTGATGAGGGTGTTGCGGAGGAGGTCAAGGCATCGAGGCACCACATCCATCGAAGGAGTTCGTCGGCGGGCGAAGACGAACGGAAATGTTTGACTATGAGAAAGAAGGTCTCAAGTGCCATTGGGCGGAGGTCAAAGGGAGTAACGGAGGAACTAGGACTTGTTGGAGAAAGTGGAGATGAGATATCCGATGGATCAGAGAAGAATGGTCGAAGTAACTCTGAGAGGACGGAAGTCGAGCAGGGAAACGGCTGGCACCAGGCCTGAGATGCATGAGGTACATAGGAATGAAGAACTCTCAAGATACTCGATAGAGGCTGGTATGAATGATGCGGGTTACTCGTGTCGATGGGATTGCGTGGTGAGTTCGGTTGATGGAAGCCGTGGGTGAGTTTGTGCTTGGACGAGTAAGAAGATACAGAGGGTTGTTGATTTTCGTTTCCAGCTGATGCTGAAGAAAACTTTGAATTTAAGCTGGAAGGAACCAGAAGGTTGGCAGCCGTGTTGGCACGAGACGGCATGGCGAAGTTCGTGTTTGGGGCAACCGTGGCGGGGAAGGAAAGCGTGAGTTCCTGTCGAAGCCTTGCTCTTCGTTCGTCTGCACATGCTGCCATCATCTCGCTTTGAAAGCGGAGGTAACGTGGATGTGTATTCGTTGACCGTGCTCCAAGGGTTTTCAATTTGTCTTGCTCGTCGTCCGCCGTCTCCTGCAGATCTCGAGCTCGTTTCTCTACGCCGGAAGAATCCTTCCGCTTCTCCTTAGATCGTTCCTCCATAGCTTGCTCAGCAACCGCTCGAAAGCGAAACCCTTTCTTAAAGAAATTGCCCATACCCGCTCCTGTTGAGCCAGCACTGGCTTCCTTAGATCCCGTCGATGCCGCCGTATCGGGAGGGAAGGAAGAAAATTGGGCGGATGTTGAGCAGGTGAGCATAGTCTTTTCTGGTAAGGGACTATCTGAGTGTGCGGCAGACACTGATGTGGGAGAAGGAATGATACGGTCCCGGAGCTCGCCCCATCGAGCCTGAGCAGGCGAAGGTGTAGGAAGATCGCCCCCATCGGTCGCGGTCGGTACAACAGGTGTCAGAGCAGTATTGAGAGTGAGAGTAGGGGGTCTTGGTTTTGATACATTGGTGTTCGGAGATGCTGAGATGAAGGGAGCCGGAGTGATGGCTTCAGAGGTTGCAGAAAGAAGTCGCGGTTGGGCTGATGAAGATGTTGCCAGCGAGTCGATGATGAACGGTGCCACTCCAGGTTCATTCTCGGGACGGTCAAGACTTTCTGAAGTGATGATGTCTGGTGGTAGATGCTCGAATACCAGCTTGTCCTCCAGCGGCCCCTCTCGAACGACTTCGATCGGGATCGTATCGTCCACCTCTGGATCCTCCTGACTAACTGGACCGGAACTTGCAATGCGTTCCATCATCATCTCTGCAACAACTATCGTCTTGTCCTTCTGGTCGTCGTCTGAACTCCTAGATTCTGCCTCTGGTTCGTCGTCTTTTGTAGTTTCTGCCTCAAGTTGACTGGCGAACTCCTCGGTGGCGGTCCTAGGATGCTTGTCTCCCTCGTCGCTTGCCCCGGTGGCTGAAGAGGGCAGGCGTGATCCTCTGCGTTGTGCAATGAAGGAGAGACCCGACGCTGTGCGTTTTGCAATCCCCGAACGCCTGACAAGCTGGACAGGGGAATTGGAGGACTCTGAGATAGAGATGGAGGCTTCGGTAGTGGATGATAAGGAGGATGAAAGACCAGGTGTGACGGGAGGTCGACGAAGCGGGTGAGATTGATCGGCATCTTCTGGAGGAAGCCAATCAGGTGACGTCGTTGCAGAGGGTCGAGAGATATTCGGACCCAGAGGCAGCGCGCTGGATGATGAGGCGCTAGAACCGGAGTTGCCTATCGTCGGAGTGATTGTTTCTGGTTCTGCAACGTAGACAGTCGGTGACGAAGCCAGAGGAGGAGATGCTTGACGAGAGGACGGTGTGGATTTGGAAGTCGTCCTGAACGTTGATTTCGAGCTGGCCCAAGCCTGCTTGAGCTTGGTCCTTTTAGAATCCTGGGACATCGTCAGAACTGTAGACGAGCTCCATGTAAGTATCTGACGGAATGGCATCTAATGATTGTAAATGACGCACGAGTCTCTCAGGGGGGTCAAGCTGCGGACGTGAGGCTTGAAAAACAGAAATGATGATCAAGGAGCGAGCCTGAGTATGTGATGGGAAGACGATTGTCGGAGAATGCTATGAGTTGGGCCAGGGACGATTGGTGTGCATGAGGGAGGCAGAAGGAAGAGTGCTGGGTGACGACCGAAAGAAGCACGAGCCTTCGAAATCACGACTCCTCGATCTCCTACGCCGACGACGACATTCCGAACTCAGCCTTCACCAGGATCAACATACCTGCCTAGCTGCTCATCATGTATTCCGCTATCAACAGATTCAACCACGTCACATCCCTCGCCCTCTCGGTCCTCCTCTCGCTACTCTTTGCCATCTCCATCACCTCCCTCCTCTCACTCCCGTCTTCGCCGCTACCCAACACCGCCGTTTCAGTCCAAAAGCCAAGCGTCTTCTTTGGCAAGGCAAGGGAATGGAAAGCCAAGGAGCAAGAATTCGCTTTCCTCGAGTTTGACCTTCGAGCAGGTAAGTCGTTGAGCTCTCGCGCCTGACCGAAACGTACCAATCGCATGAGCTGATTCTGGTCTCTGCGACGATGGATAACTTGCTATAGATATGAGATCTCTCTTCAATTGGAACACTAAGCAGCTCTTGCTCCAGCTGTCAGCAGAGTATAGCACGCCTAACGCTGTGAGTTTGTCGTTCTCGCCCGAACCCAACGAGCTCGAGTTCCGTCCTTTCATCCCCTGTGTCTCCCTTTCACTAACAAGTCGGGACTTGATTGACACGCATGCCCATTACATGATAGACGCGCCCTGTCAACAACAACCTCGTCTTTTGGGACAAGCTTGTACTGTCGAAGGAGAAGGCCCGTCTGAACCTCTCTGGCGCGAAGAACAAGTACTCCTTCAAGGAGGTCTCTAAGTCATTTAGGTCCGTCCCATCCTGTTGATCTCAGGTCCCAAGCATCCTCAGAGAGACTGCCGAATCCTGCTCGATGAATTCGTTGCTGATGTTAGGCCCGACACGGTGATCCGATCTCTACAGAGACGTCTCGAACGTTACCTTTGTGCTCTCGTACCACATGATGCCTTACGTGGGATTTCTCAAGAGTGGAGAGGTGGGAAGGAGTGATGTCGTGCTGGAGAAGATGCCTGTCGCCGTCCGGAAAGCATAGGGATGACAAGTACTTGTTTGGGCTGCGCAGAGGGAAAACGCTGACGAGGCCGAGACTTTTGACCTTGCTCATTCTCTTGCTCATTCTCTCACGCTTCATCAAAAGCTTCCAAGACAACCATCTCGTTCGCTCTTGTTCGTTCCGATCATCTCGGCTTCTGGTGGTCACCACCATTCTATGTTCTCCGGATCCAGCGATCGGACCGATCGGGTATGCGCCGAAATCTCTGGGCAATCCTTCCCTTGTCTGGGCACATCGATCGATCGCCCTCTGGCTCTACTCTCCTTGTCTCTCTCTTTTCTTCTCATCTTGGCTGAAAGATGGTGTCATTTCAAGGTCTTGGGTTCCAAGCCCCTGTCTGGATGGCTATAAAACTGCTCCCATCTCTTCGCTTTTCTCATTCTATCCATCAACATCATCTCAGCTTCGACCATCCGACCACATCTCCTACTTCCCTCAACCTAACCTACCCAACCTATATCTCACTTTCTTACAACATGCGATTTTCCTCTGTCCTCGCCCTCTCCGCCCTTCCAGTCCTTGCGGCTGCGGTTCCCCTCTCGGGCCGAACTTACCACGAGCCTGAACACCACGAGCCTGAGGACAAGCACGACAAGGGCAACGCTCTCGATAGCAAGGTCTTCGATTTTTCGTCGACCTACGTCGCGTACGCTTCACCTGATCAGATCATCAACAACGATCAAGTCGCTGTCGCGGGCGAAGAGGGCGCTTCCGGTGTCTGTGCGTGACTTGTCTGACTCGGCCTGTCTGCTCACGATTTATCATACTGATGCCCCTTACCTGTGTACACCTACAGTCAAATATGGCATCGTCGCATCCGAGGAAGTCATCTGCTGGAGCATCGCCGTTGAGATTTCTGGCGACTACCAGTCCCCAGCCGTCACTGCTACTCACATCGTCCGTACTGCTTGACCCCCAATCTCCTGAGTTGAACCATTTCTGATTACCTTTATGTCTTCACGTTTATAGCACGAGGCAGCCTACGGCCGGGCTGGACCCCCTCGAATCGCATTCCCCAACCCTACTTCAGACTCTCCTCTAGACGAGTTCGGCAGGAGGACTTCATACGGATGCGCCAAAGGTCCCTTCACCACCGGTGTTCTGGCCAACGGAGGTGAGCTTGATCTATACTCGCGGGCTGCCGCACGGGCCGCTCTGACCATCCCTCTCGATCCCTTACCTGTAGTCGACACTGGAACTGGCTTCAGTTTGGCCCAGATCGAGGCCAACCCTCCCGCCTTCTTCACCGACACTCACACCGTCACTTTCCCTGCCGGAGCCATCCGTGGTCAACTCGAGCTCTCTGGGTCTACATACTAGATAATTTACGTGTCCCCTCGTCCATCTGGAAACTGTAGCCTTTTTGTCCTCTCCCAGTCTTTTTCCAGGTGTTTCTATCTCAGCCACATTCCATAGTTGTCTATCTATTTCTCTGTAGCTTTACACCTCACGGAGTGTGATAATTTATGTGTTTGCCATCTCCTTTCAGTTCGAGTTTGAAAGAAAGTGGAAACGGTTATTGTCCTTCGAGGGTTCGGGAGAGTTTCTCCCCGAATCCGAACCGGACTTCCAAAACACCTCGTTTTGTCAGCTTCCTTCTCCTTCCAAGGTTCAATCACTGCCATACTCTCAACATATAATCTACCCATCCTTATTATCAGAACATCGTCATCAGCCTGCACCTCCGGTCTTCCCTTGCGTCCATGGCTCGTTCACCAACCCCGACTCGTACGGACTCCACTTCATCCCTTTCCTCTCAGACCCTTCCTATTTCTACCTCAACGAACGCCTCAGGAGTAATGGTCTCAGACCCTAAAGACCTGGAAAAGCAGACAGACTCGGTACCTGAAGGACGACTAGATGACGTCGACTCAAAGGTCGATCCTTTTCTCTTCGGTCCGAATCATCCAAATTACGTCCCACCGACTTCGCTCCCGAATTATCGCAAGTGGCTGGCTGTCTTGTCAATCAGTGCTGGAAGCTTCTGTGTGTAAGTTCATGTACATCGTCCTGATCAGCAGCCTCGATCCCTTATGCAAGTGGAGACCGGAGCGACTCGGCAGTTTGAGCCAGAAATAGGTGTAGTCGTCAGGACTGAGGCTAACGAATTTCTTCCTTGCATCGGCATCTCTTCTGTCCTGTGTATTGGACTTGCCAGTACTTGCACGTCTAGCATGGCATCTTCGACGTATGCTGGCTTGGAGCGAGACCTCGGTGTCAGTAGAGAGGTCGCCATCTGCTCAATCACCTTTTTCGTCCTCGGACTGGGTTTTGGACCTCTACTCCTTGGACCTCTCAGCGAGTTTATCGGCAGGTCAGTCGCTCAGAGCCACGTACAAGCATCTATGCTGGAGAGCTAAACGCGTTCGACCCGGATCCAACAGAAACAAGGTCTACTGGGGATCCTTCCTCGCTTTCATCCGTCAGTGGCTGTTTCCGTTCTTCAGTTCGCTTATTCATCTACTGATATCTTCCCGCTCGGCTCCAGTATTCAACTTTCCTGTCGCCTTTGCCAACAATGCTCCGGTCCATTTCATCTTTCGATTCTTCACCGGATTCGCCGGTAAGTTAGGTCTCCCTTTGATCGATCACTTGGTCAGACATGCTGCTGACAGACTAGCTCTTTCGCAAACAGGTGCGGCTTTCCTATCTGTCGCTGGTGGGACTGTCAGCGATCTGTTCGAAAACGATAAAGTCGGACCGTGAGTTTTAGATATGTCGATTCGTTAGTCGATTTTCGCTGTCCTCATCAGTCGATCCTGTTCTGCCTTAGTCCTATGGCCATTTACACGGCTTCTCCTTTCATCGGTCCCGTTCTGGGGTAAGTCAATATCCTTGCCGAACAAGAACGAGATCTCGAAACTTACTTTTCATCCTGTTACTAGTCCCCTTCTGGCGGGCTTCATTAACCAAAATACTTCATGGCGTTGGACCTACTATCTCTCTATAATCGTGAGTCATACTACCGCTTGTCCTCATCTTGTACACACATAAAGGAGTCATCCAACTTACCAACGAAATCTCTACAGTGGGCTACCGTCATCCTTTTCCTTCTGGTGTTGTTTCTACCTGAAACGCACACACCAACGCTTCTGAAGCAACACGCCGCTCGGATACGTCGCGAGACCGAAGACGATCGATGGTACGCTGCTAGTGAGCGAAGCGAGAAGCACTTCCTGACAGCCCTTCGGTCGAGCGTCACTGTCCCCTTCAAGATCCTCCTTCACGAACCCATGGCACTTCTACTCAATCTTTGGACTGCCCTGCTCCTCGGTCTTCTCTATCTCGTGAGTTTTCCATCATATCTTTCGATCAAGATTTCGCTGTTAACCTACCTTTGTGAGCCTTTCTTTCGTTAGCTGTTCAACGGGTTCCCCATCGTTTTCATCGGGAATCATGGCTTCACATTGCAACAAAGTGGTCTCACCTTCCTCGGTATCGGAATCGGCATCGTTGCGGGCGTTTGCACTCAACCCATCTGGAAGAAGTGAGTTGTTATATAGGGACCTGCTGTTACCCGCTGCTCTTCACCTGTATCACTGTTGCTGACTGTTTTGATCGCGACTTCCGGTAGACTTTACGACAGGGATGTCGAACGATCTTCAGATGGGAAAGCACCCCCAGAGAGTAGACTATATTCATCGATGCTCGGAGCCTTCCTCTGTCCAATCTCCCTCTTCCTGTTCGCTGGAACTTCGATGAGCTCGGTTCACTGGAGTGAGTGTCACATTGACAAATCTCCCCCTCAGCCCAAGTCACTGACCTTCGCTCTTCAACGTCCTTAGTTGTACCGATCATCATGAGCGTTCCTTTTGGAACGGGTCTTGTTCTGGTCTTCATCGCCGTTTTCACCTTCCTCGTCGAGTGAGGAACTATTCCCCACCACCTTGTCGAGACCAATCACAATTATAGCCGCGGATCACGAACTTACCCTTCGTGTCTCCTTTCTTCTGCTTCTTCCTCTTCAGTGCATACCGGCCTGTAGCGGCAAGCGCGATGGCCTCAAACTCCTTCATGCGTTCATCATTCGCTGCGGGATTCCCACTCTTCAGCAATCAACTCTATGATCGACTCGGCCCAGAAGGAGGAGGATGTCTCCTGGCTGGATTGTTGGTCCTCATGATGTACGTACCTATCTCATCATTTTTCGCTCTTTCGCTGGAGCAGGGCTTCTGAAGCTGATATAACCTGAGTTTTGTAGTCCTCTGCCATTTGTATTTTATAAATACGGAGCATCGATCCGTTCCAGATCAAAATTCTCAACCAATTGATGAAGTTGACGAATCTTGTTTCAACTGCCCTACCTGTGCTGATCTCTTATCCAGACCGGCTCTTAGAGAAAACCTTGTGGATGGGGAAGATCACCGTTGTGTGGAACTTCATTGGCTAATAACCAGAAAAAGAATGGAGGAGCTGACTAAACCTTCTTTCTCTCATTTCTGAATATGAGCTCGAGTTCTCTTCTCTTTTCCATCTGAGAAACGAACATTCACGCAATGATTCCGTTCTTACCCTATCTCATCACCTCTCCCACCGTTACCACTCCCACCGTTACCACTCCCCAAACCTCGCTCGCAAACTTTCCTCGATATGTCAGAAGCATCCATTGAGACGGACGCCTCCACACCGAACTCCAATATCCGCGATCCGTCAGCTCTGCTCTCCAATCAACAAGAGTTCTTCTACAAACCATGGTGGAATCCAGCGCCAAGGAGCCCGAACTACTTAAAGATGCGATGGACCTAGTTGAAGTTGCAGTGCGGCTTGAGGCCAGAGGAAGGGACGATCTCGCCAAGGTATCGTCGTCCACCGCTCTACTTATCCGATTTAACTCACGGTTGATTGTAAGATACACCATATCAGAAGGCTCAGGATACCCCCCAAACGTCCAGTAGATCAGTCGCAGGCCGAGAAACACCCAGTCCGAATCTTTTTCTACAGCTAGTCTAGTATCAGGGTGTGTCTACTTACTGTCCACATTTAATGATAGACCGTCACCCTCGTTACAGAGACAGATGAAGTCCGATTGAAGCGCGCTCGAGAGGTTGAGATCCGTAAGCATTCTACTGACCTAGCCGAAATCTGTAGCGTCAGCATACCGCATTAAAAGCTTGAATCTCGATTCTTAGCTCTTTGGGACAAGTATCTCGCTAAGCCAAAGCACGAGATCCTCGAGTCTTGCGTCAAGACCTGGGTCGTGAACGACTGGAAGCTTCTGCTTGCAGACTTCAAGCTTGATTGCCCTACATTCACATGCGGTAACATTGAATGGTAACTTCCCTTCATCTTTTCTCCTTGATATGATCTGTACTTACTCATCTCTGCCTTCACAGGAAGGTTTTTTTTGCAAAGGCAGGTGGAAACTTCGAAGTCGTGGATCGGTATCTTTCTGCATCAGGAATCAACCTCCGTAGCAGAGCCTTGCGTACAGGGTTCATTCAGTCTCTCGAATGTCAATCATCCTGATTCGGTCAAATTCAGCCGTAAGTCTAACCAATTGTAAGGCCGTACGCCGAGGTCAACGGCCGTGGAAGCTTACGACGACTGCAGCCTCGGTTTTGGAAAGGCGTTTCGAGAAAGACCCAAGAAGCTGGGGCTATGGTGAATTTGCTCTACTCAACGAGCTGGACACTATCCCTGAAGGCAAGAATCGATCCATACTCTGGAACAACCGCATCGCAGTCACGCTCGCCATGCGAGTCCTCGCCGACCCCAACTGCAATCTTTATGCTTAGGGGTAAGCCATTCGCCCGACTAGAGGCAATCAGAAACCACCCTCACCCATTTCCTGATTTTTCTAATCATAGAGCTTCGCAATGAAAGAAGTGAATGTCGATCCTCGTTTCGTCCCGAACTCCGCTTAATCAAGCATCCATCCTACTCTCCTTTGACGGTTCCATCCCGTTGTACAATATGCATGACGACCTGACCATTCTCATTGGGTGTGTGCCTTAACCGTGAATTAAGTCCCAAAGCATCGATCTCGTTCCCACTTCAGGGACGCGTAGCGCTTGCGTATCCGTGAGACTTCCTCGATGACAATCATTATAATTCGCACGCGGCAGCTACACAAGCCTCAAGGATCCCACAGATGACAGGTAGTTAGAGGCATAAGGCTACAGAGAGTTCATACATACTCAAACAGTATAGCAGGAAAGCTCTCTAGGTGGCCCTGGTAATAGACGCAGAAGTGTCCAACTTCATCTGTCCAGCCTTACTTGTCGAGGCTAAACATACAAGTGGAGGCTCGATTCCCGGCGAAGTCTGGAGGGAAGATTATGTTTTGCTAAGGGCCATGAAAGCCTTCGGGTATCATTTTATAGCGCTGAGATGATCGCGAAGTTAAGCCGCAGCTACTTCAAACCACCAATGCCCTCCTCGTTCGACAAGTCCTCCCGCCCACCTCTCCTCAGTCTCCTCAACCCGAACGGTAGACACTACTCCCAGTTCGATTCCAACAGTCACCCCTTCGAGGACGATGACGACGATGACAACGCCCAACCTTCGCAATCTCTCCTCGCCTCGTCCTCTCTCCCAGTTGCCTCGCCGACTCACGATCGAGAGCGATCCCACCGTTCTCAAGAGATCGGAACGAATCGCGCATATATCCCAGGGGAGGAAGAGGGAGACGATGATGTCCCACAGAGCTTCCTCATCGAACACCGTCAACAGGCACCGCTAGGCCCAACCCCTTCGATGGGAGGAGGCCGTCGTGCTGATCACGAGACTTCAGCCTTCCTTGATGCCTCCAGACGCACCGATACAAGCAACTCCTCATCAGACTCATCAAATTCTTCGCGTCACAGTTCTTCTGGGTCCTCGACCAACCATTCCAAGCAGTCTGAGGTGACGATCAACTCCCCTCCTGCTCACCTCGTCCAGAACCAAACATCCCTACCACCACTTCTAGCTCCTTCAACACACACTCAACTTCCTCTTCCTGCCACTGCACCCAATCCTGGCATAGCATCCAGAAGCAACGGCGCTGCGCCCCCGTCGACTCGGACAATCCCGCCGTTCGCTAGTCCGTTCCCAAAGCCGCCAAAGCTCCATAGCAGGCATCCATCACATACAAACAGCTCGAGCAGAAGTAAAGGATCTTCAAGAAGGCTGGGATTCAAGTCGAAGCAGGGGTTGGACGCTTACGAGAAAGCTCTGTGGGACTGGGTGAATGTGCAGGATCTTGATTCGTTTTTGCAAGATGTGAGTATAACCCTAGTAACTATACGCACTATTGAACAACAAGCTGACTCGATGATGAAACCTAGGTCTACGCATACTATAAAGGCAAAGGCATCTACTGTATCATCCTCTCGCGTGCTCTCAACTTGATGTGAGCTTCGTCCTCGCCACCTTTCTCCAATTGCCTCAGAACTGATGGTAGCTTCCTGTCATCAGAACAATCGGATTTGTCATCACCTTCTCGACATTCTTACTTCGCTGTATCGATTTTTCGCTGCTTCGATCGAGAGAGGGGGAAACGACCTCACTCGAGCAAGTTGTCGTGCCTCAGTGTGTCGCAAAGTAGGCCTTCGACCTTCATTCTCTCGATAAATTTGTCACAGAAGCTTGAGCTGATGGTGCATGTCACGCTCGCAGCTTTTCTGGATTTACTCTCTTCGCCTTCCTTGCTTTCGGCACCTACTACGTTTGGCAAATCATCGCTTTCATCTCGTCGATTCGAGGGCTTTTGACCATCTATCGGTTCTACACACATCTTCTCGGTGTTCCAGATGTGAGCCATATGTTTGCTTTGAAGGTTTGGGTGTCGTAGCTGATCGGCCTCGCTCGTTCTTGACTAGGCTGACGTCCAAACGATTTCCTGGCCGACAATCGTACACCTTATTGGTCAAATACGGGACTCGAATCCTCTTACCTCGCTTTCTTCTCGCCCCGCTGTCGCTCGAGCAGAAGGCAGGACGTCAGCAGCTGCTCCTCTCAAGCTCGATGCACACGAGTTGCGTATAGAGAATGATCTCTGAGATCCATCGCTCATTGTATGCCAAGCTGACTCCGATCACTTTACGTCTACTCTCCACTTGCTAATCAGCGTCGCCAACCGCATCCTTCGTCAAGAGAACTACCTCATCGCTTTGTTTAATAAGGACGTCCTCGATCTCTCGATTCCACTTCCTTTTCTTCGGGGCAAGCAGGTTCTCACTCGAGCCCTGGAATGGAATCTCCGATGGTGCCTGCTCGGCTTCCTTTGTGGCGAGGGAGCGGGCGGAGCAGGTAGAGGCGGTGTCAGAAAGGTATTCCTCAAGGAGAAGAATAAGCAGATGCTCGTTGAAGGGTAGGTAGAATGGCCCTGCAGCCAAATTCGTTCGTCCTTCTCAAGTGCTGATATATACTTGCCGACCTCATGTAGTCTCCGGCGACGACTCATCTTTATGGCCATCGTCAACGCTCTCTTTGCACCCTTCATCGTCCTTTATCTGCTCATGTATTCGTTCTTCCGGTACTTCGAGGTAAGGTCTTCACGGAACCTTCCTTGCTCACTCCACACACTCTGTCCTAGCTAGCTTCATCTGCTCATGTTTGCTTTAATCTACTCTCAGGAATACCACAAGAACCCATCTTCGATAGGCGGACGAACATACACGCCTTACGCTAAATGGAAATTTCGAGAATTCAACGAGCTCCCCCACTTGTTTCAAACCAGATTGGACGAGAGTTACCCGGTGGCGAGGCAGTACATCGACCAGTTCCCAAAAGAACGAACAGCCATCTTCATGAGGTAAGCCGACCTCATCTGTTGTGGCTGACTCAGTAACGGTTTGCTCAGCAACCCATTCCCTCGCTTTCCTTAAAAGGTTCATCTCCTTCATCGCTGGATCCTTCGCCGCCGTGCTGCTACTTGCTTCTGTCCTCGACCCGGACCTGGTGCTTCACTTCGAAATCACGCCCAACCGGACTGTACTCTTCTACATCACTCTCTTTGGAGGTATCCTCGCTGTCACCAGAGGTATGATCCCAGAAGACAATCACGTCTTTGATCCGGAATTGCTCTTGAGAGCTGTCGTGGAGCATACGCATTATCTACCCGAGGAATGGAAGGGCAAACTTCATTCTCAGCAGGTGCGTCAACTCGAGCTTAAGCTTGTGACGACGGAGTTCAGCGTGCTGAATCGTTTGATTTCTTCTTGAAATCCAGGTCCACGACAACTTTGGACTACTTTTCGCCATGAAGGTCCAAGTCTTCCTGACCGAACTCCTTTCCGTCGTCCTCACACCTTTCGTCCTCTGGCTATCCCTTCCAAAATGTGCTCCTGCCATCATCGACTTCTTCCGAGAGTTCACTGTCCACGTCGATGGCGTCGGATACGTTTGTAGCTTCGCAGTCTTTGACTTTCAACGACACGGGAATCAAAAGGTGAGTCTTCGAGATCTCATCGCATGAGAACGTTTTATTGAGTGATTCTCTGAACCGCCGATTTGTCAGTTTGGAGCCCCGACAGACGTCAAAGATGAACGGCTCATGTCCAAAGAAGGCAAAATGGAAAAAAGCTTTGTCAACTTCAAAGTAAGACCTTTTGAGAACCCGGATCATCATACATATCGCGTTAACCTCTAACCACGCTTGAAAAAAAAAATCCCCAAATCGACTGTTGATCCTCTCTCAGGCTTCAAACCCGACATGGAACCCAACGGATCCATCATCTTCAATCTTCCTCTCTCGTCTAACCGACATCAACGCTTCATTCCATCCCATCCCACCTTCATCTCCGACGATTCCTCTCTCACCTCATCGAATCAGATCCTCAACGCTCAATCCGCTCTCCAAATCTAGTCATCACCTAAACCCTCATTCATCAGCGATGCTTTCTAGGAATCGACCTAGTCCGTTGGGTGCTTCGTCTGTTTTCTACGATCCGAATTACCCATCGACGATCTCGGCATCTCTTCATGGATCGATGGCTGATCTCTCGAGAAGAACGCCTGGAGGAAGACGGGGTGATGGTACGACTGCAACAATAACAGGAGGAGGAGGAGGAGGAGGAGGAGGAGGGGGAGATCGAAAGGGTAAAGGAAGGAGTCGAAGTTTGACGAGGACGACGGGGGGTTTGCACGAGGATAAGATCAGAGAAGAAGGTATCGGTGGAGAGGATGGAGAAGAAGAAGAAGAAGAAGAAGAAGAAGAAGAAGTAGAGGAGGATTGGGATGACTTCGAGCGAGGAGGTTCCAGGAAAGATGGAAGAGGAGAGCGAATGGCTATGTCTAGGACGGGTAGGCATCAGAGGGATCGGGAAGAGGAACGGGATGAGGAAGAGAGCGCAGGTTTACCTGATGGTGATATCCTTTCGCTTCTGTCAAACATCTACCAGACCAAGATGGGTAAGTGAAGCCTGGACAGGTTAATCGTTGCTGTATATGGGGGAGGTTCTCTCTAGTTTTTTTTTATTGTCTTTTCCTTTTGTTATTATCGCCTCTCGTTGTAGTCGTAAAATCACGATGCTGCCTTCTATCGCTTTCTTCCAAAGATGATGATGATGATGATGATAAGAGAGGAGATAGGAGACGATTGATCGTTTGAATGAATGGTTCAGAAGGATGAATAGAGTTGACTGTATGGGTGGGGTTGTGAGCGAGACAGAAACAGAAAGAGAGAGAGAACGAAAACAAGAGAGGATATGAAGGACGAGGTATGTCTGAGCACAGATGGCTGTCGAAGAAGTCAAAGAGAAAGCAATTGCGAGTATCAGAGAGAGAGAGAAAGATGGCAACGAGGGTCGGAATGACGTGATGAAGCAACGAGAGAAAGAAACAGATCAACTCCGGGGATGCTTTGATGGCGAAAGAAGACAAAAAAAGAAAAGAAAAATCAAGGTAGAAAGGTGTTTGAAGGTTGACAACTCGTCCTTATCTCCAGACTCCTCCACCCCCACCGGTACTACTAGTTGACTTCCCCCTCAAACTCCCTCCACTCGATTCTGCCGTCATCCCGATTCCTCCAGCTCCATTCCCATTGAGGCCAAGTTCAGGAGCTGCCGCCAATCTTGCCGCCGTTGGCAAAGCGTAAGAGGGAAGAGGACCATTAGCTGATGGTGCGTAACTAGGTCTGGAGCTTAATCTTCCGAACGTTCCCACAGAGGAAGAAGTGATGCTTGGACGTCCAACTCCCTTGAGCATCACGGGTGGTTTTTTGAGAGGAGAGTTTGATGTCCTTCGTGCACCGTTCGCTCCTCCATCCGATAGAAGGACCCGACGAGCACCTCCTCCTAAAGCAGATGATGTAGTTGATCGATTCGCGTTGGATCCGGCGGTGTTGATTGGGAAGGATGGAAGATCGTGAGGTGAAGAAGAGAAGGAAGACGATGAAGGTGAGGAAGTAGGTGAAGGGATAGGGATAAGTGATGATCTACCTCGTTTCGAACGTTCAGATCGAACGGGCCCGAAAGAGGATGAGGAAGAAAGAGAGGATTGTCGACGCTTGGAAGGTGATGGATGATGAGTTCGTTTGGAAGAGGAAAGTGTAGAACTCAAAGGGCCAGAACGAGCGGTGGTGAGAGTTGTGGATGCTGATGGGGCAGACGTAGAGGATGGTAGAGAGTGACCAGGCGCGAAGAGAGAGAAGGGTTTGGTCGAAGTCGGATCGTTCGATGATGGATTTAGAGATCCACTACCGCCGATGGGGGCCAGTCGGGCAGAAGTCGCGAAGTTGACTGCCGAGTTGAGTCTGTCCGTGATGGATGCCACTGAAGCTGAAGCTGACTCCGTGAAAGGAGGTGGTCGAGCGAACGATGCGGAAGGATCTTCAGCGTCCTCTGGAAGGGCAGCAAACATGGGCGATTTTGACGATTTGAGGAAATTGACTCCCCAAGAAGCGGTCTTCGGCAATGACAGAACCTTTGCCGGAGCCGGGAAAGATGAATGAGCCGATGCTGCAGCTGGATTGGTCAAGGAGGGAGGAGAAGGGGGAACATTGTTTGGTGCTTCATCGTCTTCCCACTCGCCCTCAAGACTACCCTCTCCGCTTCCGACTCTACCACCCTCTGTATCAGTATCACCCTCGATTATCGACTCTTCCAGGACCGCGCCCGCGTTACCCAGACTGCGGCTCGCGTCATCAATCTCACCTTCGCCCGCCTCGTCTTTCCATCTGAACGTCTTCTTCGCAGCTGGTACAGGAAGGGGATAATTCGAATGGTGACCAAGTGGTCCGCCAGCAAGAGCAGAATGTTTTCTTGTCGACGGTTTGACGGGTGATGGTGCACCTAGTCGAGGGGCTGGCTTCGATGAGTGCAGGACACGTCGGGAAGCAGGAGATTGATGAAGAGGAGCCGAAGCGAGGGATCGACGGACTCTTAGAGGTCGAGGGTTGATGGCCGTCGATGCCAGAGGTAATTGAGCTGATGATAGAGGTGATGGTACTTGTGCAGCAGTACATGAGGCACCTATCGGTAAGGTTGGATACGATGAGGCGGATGAATAACTTGAAGAGGATGATGCGGCTGAGAACGAGGATAGAGTGTTGGGGTTGGATGGCGTACTTCCTCCTCCCTTACCCAATTCGACCCTGCTGGGTTTCATGAGTCCCTCTAAAGCACCACCATCAATCCCACCCAGCACTTCACCCAATCGTCTGACAACTTCGCTCATCTCTCTCACCTCGAGACTATCGTCACCATCACCTTCCCACTTCCCAACGCATCGCTGCATCCTACCTCTCTCCTCTTTGACGACTCCTCCAACCTTTGCTCCTACGCCAACAAGACCAACGATTCTCTCCGCCTGACCTTGAACAACCGCTCTGAGTCTGGCTTCTCTGGCTTTGGACTTGGCGAGTTCCATTCCAAGTGAGCAGTTGGTAGTTGTCGATTGAATGGCCTCTCGTGCAAGATCGTCTAGTTTGTCGAGTCGACGAGAAGAAACAGCTCGAACGACGCCTTCGAACATGGACTGGGAACGTGATGAGGTTTGAAGTCGAGTCTGAAGTGACGCTGATCGAAGGAGCTCCTCGTCGGCTTGCGAAATTTGGCGAAGGAGATCTCGTTCGGCGGCTAGGGAAGTTGCTAGGGGTACTGGCAGTCGTTCCAGTTCAACGAGTCGAGCACGAATTGGGCAGAGTCGAGCTTCGGTCGCGAAAAGAGTAGTCTCGACCGTGGCACCGTCGACGATCTGTTCTCTCGTCTGATCAGCCTTGGTTTGAACGTCTCCTCTAGCTTTCTCCAACTCCGATCTGGCTTCCGCCTTTCGTCTCTCCTCGGCCGCTCCACTCTCGACGGCTTTCTTGTCGAGCTTGGTCTGAAGCATGGCGATGGTCGCTTGAAGTTCCGAGATTCGCTGAACATATTGCTTGACGTGAAGATTGACCGAGTAAGTATCCCTCGAAACGATCGTCTTGATTTGCTTGGCTCGATTGGCATACTTGAGGGTGTTCTGGGTATCTTCATAATGAACCGATGAGGGCGAGACGCAGACGATCATGACCGTCTTGCAATTTCCACCGAGCGAGAACTCGAGCAGCCGAGTCAGCTTCGAGTCTCGATACGGGACGTGATGGCTCGCTTTTGACGATGCAGCGGGTCGTTGGCAGAGGGAATTGATGCAGTTGCCAAGAGCGAGGAGAGACTTGTTGATAGCTGAACCTTCTTTCATTCGAGCCCCGAGGTTTGACGTTGCGGCTGCTCGTTCCGATCCGGCCAAATCGATGATGCTGAGTGTCGCAAGCGTTGTTCCTGCGACGAGACCAGCATCGCGTGGGGTTACTTTGACGCTGATCTGAAGGACGGCATGACTTCGAGAACTCGTCTTGTTGGCATTGGTCGCTTCCGTCCGTCGTCTTCGGTTCCCCTTTTCGACAAGGTCTTGAATGTGTTGACTACTCGTTGGGGCGATTTGAGTGAGGTTGACGACTGATATCCTCGCTTGCTTCCTCCCACCACCGCCTCCAATCTCATCCTGACCCTTCCTCAATGCGAGACCCTGTCCATTTCTTGGAGCCTCAACATCCGTCAGGAGATCTCGAATCGTCTCGTTGTAGATCTCGAGATACGACACCGTCACTTGGACTTGAAGTTTGTCGGACTTGTCGGTGATCATCTGAAAGAGGTGGTCCATTGTCCGTTGGATGACTCCTGGGTTGATGCAGTGCGAGAGACCTTCTTCATCGTACTCGTACTGGCCGTTGATGGTGTGAGTCTTTCCGCATCCGGTGGCCTATCAGATGGAACGATATCATAGATGTCAGTCATTCCATCCATCATCGGAAGACTTCGGACCTTGAACGAGACATACACCGTAAGCGAAGACCGTTGCGTTGTATCCATCGAGAAGCCCATCGAGTAACGGGAGCGCCGTTCGATCAAAGATCTCTTCCTGAGTCGACTGCCGATCAAAGACTTCGTCGAAGCAATACCTGTCAAATGTAACATGGTATGAGCTAATGCTCATGAATCCAAATCGAGCTCAGTGAGAAGGGCTGAACTGAAAGAAAGCTGACCTGGCATCCTTGTACCTCCTCGCACCGGGAGCAGATGATTGAAATCTAGCCGTCGCTGTCGTTTCCGGAGCGTCGAAGATGAGTGTTCGGTGGTCGACGACGTCTTATATTCCGGTACAAACGACGGGGTACAGCAGACAGGATACAGAAGAGATCAGCAACAGGTCCCTGGCTCTAGTCCGGCCGGGTTTGCCTGCGCTTGATTGGCAACACAGGTTTGTTCATGGAATCGGGACTTACCGATGATCTCTCTATACCCTCTCCCTCCATGACCGAATCCAATAGGAATCTCTTTACGAGGCGTCGTACCAGAGAAGGAAGCGTCTGAAGCGCCAAAGGTGGTACTCTCGGTTTGAGGGATCCGAGCTGCTTCTTCTGACGAGAGCGGACGCACTCGAACTGTGAGAAGCCGAGGTAGAGGGAACGATTAGCGAGGGATCTCTCTCTATGATGGGTAAGAGGTGATACATGAAGAACAGCTCCGACTGACCGACAACCTTGATCGAGTTGTTCTCAGCCATGCTTGAGTGTCTCTTCTATGGGTTCCGCTACTAGCTTGATAATTCAGGAAGCTAACGTGAAAACTCTCTAGCGTTTGAGACGGTCAGAGCGAGATATGCTGATGAGGATTGAGGGGTTTGTGCTGCGTGAAGCTGAGAAACGTGAAAGAGCGGCAGGTAGGGKGCTGAGGKATGCTTTCAACAAAAAAAAGCAGGAACGCAGAAGGTGTTGATCGTGTCGTGATGAGGAAGCAGGAGATTGTGGTCGGAGTGATGGGAGCTCTCGAGGGTGTCTGGACTGTCGAGAGCAGAGGCGAGAGGAGAAGAGGCCAGCTGAGAGGGGGTAAAGGGCGATCGTTGTTGACGGAGAGCTCTCTCTCGAAAGTCATTCGCGGTCGGAGCCAAGTCGACGCGTCGCGACAAATTCTTCGTTTCCCCCCTTTAAAACTGGTTGTCCCATGTCATCAGAATGAACCATACGATACGAGGATAACAAGATACATCTCATTCATCTTCTAGTCACACGATTACTCATCAGAGCTCATCGTGCTTTCTGTCCCTCTCCGCCCTCAAACTACCTTCCATCTGCTCGTCAAACACTACTCCATTGCCGAGTCCCATCTCTCGCATCATTCGCTCCACCTCAGCTTCCTCATCTTCTTGTCCACTGTTGAGAGTCTCCCTTCCAGACGCGTTGGGATCAGGCAGTGGCTCGGTCGAAATCTCTGGGGCAGGTCGGACCTTGGGTAGAATTGTTGAGGCGGTGGTCGAGATGGAGAGGGATTGTCGAAGGAGGTATTCGATTCGGTTGAAGAAGCTGAAAGTGGAGAGAAGGAGATCGCGAAACAGGTTTCGGTCAGATCGAGGGAATCGATTGATGACATCCGATCATCGATGTCAACTCACCCTCCAAAGTCAGATACCTCGAACCCACTCCTTACGAGTGTCACATCGAGAAGGGTCGTGACGATCTTCTTGAGTTCCTCTTCGTCGCCTTGACCGTCCTGGATCTCACCAACTCGAGCTAGCAAACCTCTAATGAGAGGCGAACCAGGATTGATCTCGAGTGCGCCCTTTGCTTGCGATTTCATGTACTTGAGGTAAGGATCCTCGTCGCCTGCGCCTGCCTGAGCAGCCATGACCTAGAGGGATGAGAAGCACGTCATCAGACTCGATAAATTCAAATCTAACCTCGCCATATCGGTGAAAGAACGTACACGCTGCATATTGGCAGACATACCGCTGTCGTCAGACACGATGGCGGTAGGAGAAGAGACAAGACGGTTGGAAACAATAACTACACAGAATTGAGGTTTCTCTACTTATCAGCCCAAACTGATCTTCTAGACGACAATCAGACGGGGTCACTGCTCACCGTCGCTGACGATTGATCGGAAATTGGTCTTGATCCACTCTCGGAGAGGGGTAAACTCCTCCTTGAGGGCCTCGAGCTCAGCAAGCTCAGCAGCAGCCTCTTCGACGTCTAGAGTTAGGTACCAGTCAAGATGCGATTCAGTCGAGGCCTAAAGTTACGATCCATCTCAAGTCGAGAGTCCACCGACCTTCATCTCCAAACTTGAGTCCTTTCTTGGTGACGTCCTGGAAACGAAGACCGTCGTGCTTGCCAAGTTGCTGAACGCACATCTCGTCGTATCCATCGTTAAGAAGGAGGACTTCGTAACCTCGAGCGTGAAGTTTCTCGACAAAGGGTGACTTCATCATCGTCGCTGATGATTGACCGACAGCGGCGAGGAAGTAGATCTAGTAAGAAGAAGAGAGTAGGAACCGGGATAAGATCCTTGATCTCACTCAAGAGTCGGTAACGACGGGCACTGACCTGATCCTGTCCAGTTCGCCGCCTCGAGACATACTCGTCCAAGCCGACAAGTACCGGACCCTCGCCCTGTTCTCCTGCCGCACGACTACTTTCAAACCTAAGAAGCCCTGCGAGTCTCCCTCGATCGGTAACCGTCTCGGCGACGCCGACCTTGAGAGCATTCCCAACGAGCTTCCAGAGCTTAGCGTACTTTTCGGGGTCGTTCGAGGCCGTCTTGGTCAAGAGATCCAAAGATTTTTTGATGAGGGTTCGTTGAAGTTGATTGATAAACTTGGATGAGGTGAGGTGCGATCGGGAAACAGTCAAAGGGAGGTCATCGGCTGGAGTCATAGGGGATTATGGGCTGAAGGTCAATCTAACTGAATTGCGAACAAAGATCAACAAAATTCGGCTCCGACTCACCATCGACATGGATCTTGAGAAAGCTCAACCATCGAGGGATGTATTGAGGTCCCAGATCATCGGTAATGAAGACCCGCTTGACCATCATTCGGACGTTCTTCATACCCTCAGAGGCCTTATGCCAGAAATCGGTTGGAAGAGCAGATGGAACGTAGATGAGAGCTCTGAAGGAGATACCAGCCTGAGAGTCGGCCCTGAAAGTAAAAGCGGTTGACGAGCTTGAGCAATGAGAGGTGCAAGGATAGCCAGAGGAGGAAGTATACGCACTTGAAGTGGCTCCAGACGAGTGGATCGGAAGTATCCTTGGAGCTGTGTTTGTAGAACTCAGCATACTCCTCGTCAGAGATGGTCTTCGGATCTCTCATCCAAAGAGGCTCGGCCTTGTTGAGCCTCTCGAATGAAGCGACTTCGATTTCTTCCGTCTCTGGCTCAGCAAGCTCCTCTTCGACCTCAGCCTCATCCTCATCAAGGGAAGAGGTGGGAGGCGAAAGAGGGGCTTTGGGTGCAGTTTCGAGGGTGGTGGTCTGGAGGTAGATGGGAAAGGTTGAAGAGAATGAGGAGTGCCTTTCACTGGCAGATGACGAGAAGAGCGTTAGTGAGGAGGTTGACGCCTCTGTCACTAGCAAAAATACACTCACACAAGCTCTCTCAACTTGGCCTCCTCAAGCCACTCCTTTTCCCCCTCCTTCAGGATCATGACGATCTCTGTTCCTCTCTCGCCCAGCCAGTTTCCGCGTGGGTCCTCGTACACATCGAAGCTAGTTCCATCGGCAGCAGACTCAAAGACGTACTGCTTCGGGTAAGGGTTCTGAGTGGTTTGAGGAGGAAGAGAATGGACTCGGACGTGAGATGCGACGAGGAAAGTCGAGTAGAAGCCGAGACCGAATTGACCGATGAGATTGCCGTCAGGACCAGAGGAGCTGGACGACTGCTCAGCTCGAGACAGGAAGTCGGATGTCCCAGACTTTGCGATCGTTCCGAGGTTCCTGGAGAGGTGAATCACGAAGGTCAGCTCTCTGTAGGATGTCAAGGGATCTCGTGACTCGATCTCCCGCATACATTTTGAGCTCGTCGGGGGTCATGCCGATTCCCGTATCTGAATAGGAAGTAACCGTCAGTTCTGCTGAGTATCTGCATGACTCAAGACTCAAATCTAACCCTTGATAATCAGCCTGCCAACGCCGCCAACCTCATCCCGGTCCGGTTCTGCTCGAATAGTGATGTTAAGTTCTCCGACGCCGATGAAGGTGTCGTGATCACTTAGACTTGTGAGCCTGAGCTTTTCTAGAGCATCGTTGGCGTTTGAGATGAGCTCCCGAAGGAAGATGGATTTTGTGGGATACCTGAATGGCAGCACGAACAAAGGGACGTAATGCTTGAGGGTCAGTTCTCTGCTGGCTTGGTCCGTACGACTCGAACGAGCTCATGATATGAGCAGTCTCACAGAGAGTTGACGACAATGTTCCTTAGACGAGAGACATCGGACTGCCGAGGATGAAGCAAGATCGAGTGAGCTTAAGTCTATCAAGACCAAACAAGAGATCGCTTGTTTTCTCGAAAGAAGGATCTCACCTGGTATTCGAACTTGGTGGTCGTCTCTTGAGTGGCTGCTTCCTGTGCCAGAACGACAGAAGCCACAGCTAGGGGCGCCAGTAAACGAGAGAATATCCGCATCGAGAGGTGATGGAAGAGCGGGAGACGTCCGAGATTTGGGTGTTGAGTTGAGACGCGCAGGCCATTTGTCAGTTTGGTGACGTGGCAATCTCACCAGCCGCATCTTATAACAAGGCACGTCTATAGTACTAGTGAAAACTACCATGTGTATATCAAAGCACGAAGGGACGACATTCAACAAGCAAAGTCGAAAGAACCGAAAAGATTACGATATGGATACACGAGACGGAGACTCTGCTAGCTAGGTCGGCGTGAGGATGTGATTGAGATTTCTATGCAAGAGATGGGACAGAAGGTATCGAGCGAACTTGGAGACCACAGAAAGAGGAACGAAAGGAACCGAAGAAACATCAGATAGGCCTCTTCTCCTGCTCGACGGTGTCGAATCTGGGAAGGTTCTTCTCCGTGATGACGGGTCCTCCACCGTCTTCAGGAGTGCAGAAGGTACGACGAGCGAGCTTGTAGGCCTGTGGAACGATGAAGCGAGAAGAAGGGACGCGTGAGATGGATCGACAGAGCACGAAGGAGGGTCAAGTTTGCTTACCTCGACGATAGCCAAGAAGATGAGAAGAGCAGCGGCGATGAGCCCCCACTCGAATCCAATACCGGTCATCTGGAAGGCGTAATCGTTGATGACTGGGATGTAGATGGCAGGGAAGACCGTGAGGGCACAAGCGAGGGAGGACCAGACGAGGACTTTGTTGTCGAGCAGCTTGACCTGGAAGATTCCGCGCTCAAGCGACTTGCACTCGAAGGAATGAGCCATGAGGATGAGGGTGAGGGTCTGGAAGACGAAGCAATAAGTCAATAGTGATTCTATAGGTTTAGAGAGATGCCAGAAAAACTTACTGCGAAAGCGCTTGCTCGACCTCGGAAGACGTTGAGACATTCGCCACCAAACTCCTCATTGCATGCAGATCCAAGGTTTCCAGCTCCACCGTTCTGCTTGAGAGCGTAGACAGGAATGGCAAACTGGACCGGAAGAAGATGATCAGCAGTATTCTAATGACCGACATAGGCTGGCAGACTCACGTTGGCGAGGGCTAGTGCAGCCATGATGCAACCGTAGAAGATGCAGTCGATGAACCACCAGAACTGGAGAATCGACCCGAGAAAGGAACCAAAAATGAGAAACAGCGAAGGCAAGGAGGTACGATGATACTGAACAGGACTGACAGTGAAGATGGTCCGGAAGGATCCTGGACCCTTGATCATGGCATCCGGTGCAGTAGGCTCGAGACCGAGAGCGAGTGCGGCTGTAATGAATAAGCGGGTGAACAAGGTCAGCGATGCTGGGCTTAGTTACGAGGGACCGAGGAAATGTGCACTTACGAGGACCGGCGGCGATGCTAAGGCGGACAAGGGAAGGAAGAAAACCGATCTAAGCCTGCTACCCCCGTGGAAGATCTCGATAAAATCATACAGTCACTCACGTGTTGATCCAAAGAGCAGCGACAGGGGAAATAGGGTAGACACTTCGGTCGAGCGAGTCCTTGAAGGCGAGTCCGATCAGGAGGACAAGGACTTCCGCCAAGTTACCAGAAAGCAAGAAGAGCAAGAACTTCGACAAATTCATGAGAACTCCTCGGCCCTTCTTGATGGCTCGGACGATGGTAGAGAAGTTGTCGTCTGCGAGGACGATATCAGCGGCGCCCTTAGCTGTCGAGTGGGAAGGATTTTAACAAGTCAGCTCAGGTGATCGGATAGGATGAAATGATATAGGGCCAAGTACCAACCGACATCACTTCCGTTGAGACCCATGGCGACACCAACGTCGGCTCGCTTGAGGGCAGGGCAGTCGTTGACACCGTCTCCAGTCATGATGGCAGATCGGGTCATTCCAAAGATCTTTCGTCGGTGAAGAGCTTCAATCATTCTGTGATTGAAGAACCATCTGAATAAGTATGTGGATAGCGGAATGTGGCCAGTGGGGCAAGGGATGACTCACCGGACTTTGGTCTCAGGCGCACATCGAGCAATGACGAGAGGCAGCTCGGGCATCGCATCGATCTCGTCCTCAGAGAGAGAATCGAACTCTTTACCAGTAGTGACGGCCCAGGCGGGAGAGCTCTCGTTGAGGATACCAACGGCGATGGAGATGGCTCTGGCGGTTGCGGGATGGTCACCGGTAAGCATACGAGGCATGATTCCAGCCTGGATACACTCAAGAACGGCTCCTCGAGATTGCGGTCGGGGAGGATCGCTGAGAACATCATAGCTAAGGTCAGTGAAGGATTCGAATGGGTTAAGTATACAAAAAGCAACTCACTAGATTCCGACAAGACCGAGGAAGCAGAAGTCCTTTTCGAGATCGTCTCGCTTCATCTCTTGAAGTTCGGACTCTCGACTGGCGGGTTCAATCCGGGCGGCCAGGGCAAGAACTCGAAGACCTTCGGCGGCAAGCTGGAATGACGTCAAGGTTAAACATGCGTCTGAAAGGCTAATGCGAGCTGATGCGAGAACTCACCTTGTCCATTCGAGCGATGATCTCTGACTTTCGAGTCTCGTCGAGCTCTGCTTGGGTCTTGGGGTTCAAACCGACAGTTACACATC
This sequence comes from Udeniomyces megalosporus, assembly GCA_039545415.1. Classification (NCBI taxonomy): domain Eukaryota; kingdom Fungi; phylum Basidiomycota; class Tremellomycetes; order Cystofilobasidiales; family Mrakiaceae; genus Udeniomyces; species Udeniomyces megalosporus. Next base: position 13,817 of record BCKM01000023.1, on the reverse strand, counting down.
GGTCGAGGATTCGCTCAACGGCTCCTTTCATAAACACGAGCAAGTCGCTCTTCTCCTGAGTGACGCCAGATGGATCGACATATTTCCAGACCTGGAAGGAGAGAAGGGGAACGAGATCAGCGGAGTCAAATGGAGATGGTCCGGAGAAGTCAAAGAAACTCACAGTACTCATCCTCTTGACCGAGGAGTCGAATGGGTGCTCAACAATCATCTCGTAGCAACCTTCCATAGGAACCTTGACGACTTTGTGCTCCTCCGGAGCATTGCTGTTGCTGAGCATAGTGTCGGTCCGCTCGGCAGCTGGGGGACGAGAAGAGTTGCCGTGATGGGTTTTTTTATGTCGAGGGTGGGTGAGGTGAGGCTTTCCATGGCCGAGCTTGGAGGCAAATACCTGAAGGGCAATCTCTGAAAGTTCAAAAACCAGGCGAGTCAGCGAAGTACTTACCATAAAGGGAGTGTTGGACCAGGCATGCTCACCAGTCGCATCACCACTGGCTTCCCACCGGTTGTCCTCTCCACGGTGGATGGTAGCCATATTGCAAAGACTGGCGCAGAGGACAAGCTTCTTAAGCCCCTCCTCCATCTCACTCGGTCGAATAACATCATCAGCGTCGACGTCGTCGTCATCGGAGTTCTCGTCTTCTTGCTGAGGGATGGTGGAGCTCGAGGAGAATTGAGTGGCGGTTCGGCGAGGGAGTTGGGAACGGGCAGCAGCTCGGACGACACCTCGAGGGTAGAAGGGGTCGGATCCCGATTCGGCAACGTAAGCTTGACCAGATGCTGTGTCAAGTTGAGCGGGTTGATCTTCCGTGGGGAAAGCGGTACTAGAGGGAATCCAAGCCTTTTTGACGACTGGAAAGCGCGAAAAGCGTCAGGATATGGTGGTAAAGGCCCGCTACGATCTGCTACAGCCGGTCAGGGTATCGTGAACCTACCCATTTTTCCTACGGTAAGAGTTCCAGTTTTGTCACTGCAGACGTCCGTGACGGCACTGAGTGTTTCGATGGCATCCATCCTCCTGACAAGGGCGTTTCGTCGGGCAAGCTCTCGAGATGCAGTAGCGAGGGTAAGAGAGACGACGGCGATCAATGAGGCAGGAAGGATGGAGACGGCCTGTAGGATACGATAACAAGAGTGAGAAATTGGGTCTTGAAAGAACAATCATAAGGCCGACTGACGGTGGCAACAGCGTAGGTCGAGAGAGAGGTTGGGACATCGTCGAATCCAGTGGAAGCGACAACGACGAACGCGAGCAGTAGAGCAGCGGCAAGAAGGATGTACGCGAGGGAGTTGAGTCTGTTGGGAGAGGGCAAGTTGAGCATGAAGAGCTTTTTCGTCGGTTCAGGTCATAGAAAACGATCACTTACTTGATCTGCAATGGCGATGTCTCGGCGAGCCCCATGGCGACCTTGATCTTGTGAACTTTCGCCTTCCATCCAGTGGCCTTGATCTTGACTTTTCTCTCCATAGCTTCGGCGATCTTTCCAAGTTCGGTAGACATTCCAGTGTTGACGACGACGCATCGACCTCGACCCTTGGTGACTTGAGAACCAGCAAAGACCTGTCGGATCGAGAGTATCAGTCTATGAGTATGTCCGAGTCATCAAAGTATACAAGAGAGGCATACCATGTTCTTCTTATCACCGACAGGGCAATCGACTTCATGTAGGACCTCAGTCTTCTTGGTAACGGGCAGGGATTCTCCAGTGAGAAGAGCTTCGTCGGTTTCGAGACTGGAACAGTAGCCAGGGATGACTCGAGCGTCGGCGGGAACGACGTCTCCGTTGACTAGGACGATGATATCCCCAGGGACGACTCTGAATTGGGGGCGAGCGAGAGTCGATTCAGCATTGCGGGACAGGGGACAGGTAAAGACTAGACGTACTCGACAGTGTCGACAGTCTTGGTTTGACCGTTTCGAACGACATTGGCAGATGGTGATCCAACGGAGGCAAGGGCGGCGACGGTCTTTTCAGCCGACCATTCCTGATGAAAGAGCAAAGGCGAGGGATTGAGTTTGTCAGTTCTCTGGGTGGTGGATGCACAAGCCCGACCTGACCTTGAAGCAAGACACTCACTTGAGTGAACCCGACGATAACGTTAAGAAGGACGAGAGCAGCGATGACACCAGCTTCAATCCAGTCTTGCGTTCCGAACTGTCGAAAGGAATAAACGAGGGAGAAGGAGGGGGAGGGGGAGGGGAGAGGGGTGAGCGATTCCGGTGATTTGTGAGGACGAAACCCCAAACGATTCCAGCGGGCCTCCTCACCGAGACAAGCACTGCGCGGAGAACACCAAGAGGCCAAGCATTAGTTTCGTTCGATCTCCAGCCCTTAACGATAAATCCCTCAGATTGACGTACTCGATGCTATCAGGACAATTGTCATGGCATTGGCGATTTGACGACCTAACAGTTTCAGCGGCTGATATCAACGAGGTAGCCAAGGAACGTTGGTGGCGGAGGAAGGTTCATGCAAGATGGTGATGATGAGAGTGCAGATACGGGATAGCAGTTAATAGGAGATTCGAGCAAGAAGACTTTAGCGATCGTCGACGTCATGGTCATCCACCTTGCGATGAAGATAAGGGAGCAGGGAAGAAAAAGGCTTACCGAAGGCTTTGCCGGCGGTTTGATCTGGTTCAGACCATAGGTATTTTGGAGTTCAGTGACTTTCGCATCGGAGAGTCCTTTGAGTGGTTCAGATCCTAGTGCTTTGAGGAGCTCATCGGCAGAGGTGGTGTGTGCAGGTCCTGGGAGCGGAGGTAGCGGAGCGACAAAGGTGTCCTTTTTTCCCATGTAAGGCGAGGCGTCGGTGATGGGTGTGTGTAGGCGTGTAGATATGTGTGTGGAGGTAGGGATAGGCGTAGGTCGATCTATTCGAGATAGGGACGATGATGGTTAAACGAAAATGAAGAAATTGAATTGAGGCTTTTATACGTCCCTGCGGAAGCGATTGCTCTTGGCGTTTGCTGAGGAGGCTTGGAACTTGAACGTCAGAGAATCGGAATGTGTTCGGCCCTCGTGATTGTCAAAAATTGATTAGATACAACTCCATAGATAGATTCTCTTCTTACCCGGGTGCCTTAGTAAGGAAGGAAATGCAAGGAAGGAGCTGGGTGAGGTGAACACCGTCTCCTAGCGACATGGTCCTTCGCGGTCTCGACGGAGAAGGAATCAAACAGATTGACGTCTGATCTCCTGCAGCGTTCCCAATAGACGTGCGTATGCTTAATCTCGATCTGATTTTGGGGAGACCCTTCCCAACGGAGAAAGGGACCGCACGAGTTCGGCACTCGCCAGACCCGACATCCCCCTCTTCCTTGGTCGCCAAGGGCCCAGACTTGGAAGCTCGCCTTCACCGAGGATTTGTCGGAGAGCTTCCCCTCTTGGGTCTTTACAATATCGAATCAAGCGCCCGCCAAAGGCCGACGTCAACCAGAGGGAGCAAGAAGGATTCATGTGGCTGCAAGAGCTCTCCATATCCTAACCTTGGTCGTGCCTTCTTGTGATGTGGTGGGAAGTAGATTGGGTTTGTAGGGAGCTCTTTACAGCCGAATGGCGATCTGGGTAGATACAAGGGGTTAGACTGAGTATGGGTTGAAGCGAGTTCTCTTCAGAACTCAGCAAGTCTTCAGTTGTGGTAACACATGTCATCATGAACAGAAAGGTGTGAAGCGTATGTAAAGATAGCAAGCTCAAGCGACCTGTAAGACGGATGCAAGAACAGGTTCACGTCAGCTCGATGACCAGTGGACAGACTCGGATCGTGAACGCAAAGTGTGTGTGAGGTAGATCAGAACTAATTGAAAGTTGTAATCAAGGAGGACACGAGTGTGTCCAGCTAAGCAACAGCCTCTAGTTAAAAAGCGGTATTTTCATCATGCGATTGGCCGGTGGGTGCTGGTGGAGGGAAGAGGGAAGATACAAAGGGACCACTCGGAATGAAGACTTACGAATTGAAAAAGCCGCGTTGGGATGGTCAAGCTCTACAAGGGTAATTGTTGGCTGAGAACGTTCCGTCCAAGAAGTACAGGGTCAGTCGTCGTTTCGCGTTCGAAGCAAAAAGCATGTACAGAGCCAAGAACCCCCCCGTCAAGCACAACAGCTCGATGCAGCAACAAGATCCCTCAGCATAACTATGACATAAAAATGTTGTGGAGTCACCGCACGAAACACGTCGACCCCCTCCTGGGTCCAACAGAATCAAGACGAATCGTTGGAAGAAAAGGTCGACGTTCAAGCTTGTAAGGGCTTGCCGCGCTACGTGATTGTATTGGGTTTATCGTCATCGGGAAATGATGTGCTTCGTGTTGCGTTCGGTGGGGGGATGGAAGTTTGGTGCAGAGGAAGAGCGTTGAAAGGGAAGAAGAGGGGGACGTGTCCCGAACGAGAAAAGAGATATTGACTCACGAAAGTACAGAAAGCAGAAGCTGCAGTCGAGCAAAGATGTACAGTGCTGAGGTGGTGAAGAAGGACTGATGAGGGCGAGAATTGGATGGAGAGGTTGAAGAGAGGGGAAAGTGGAGATGGTTGGGAGGAATCGAAAACCCTTGCAATTCGAAAGACCTTTGGGTCTCGTAACGCGACGCGTTTCCCCTTGTCGCTTCGATTTTATCCCTCAAGTGACAACATTATATCGATAGTGTACGCCCAAAACTACAGTACAGCTAGTCCAAAAAAAGATCAAGAATACTAAAAAATATGAGAACAAGCGGACGTCCAAGAAACCCCAACGTACATGCGGCACACAACCTCCAATCATTTCGGTAAAACTCCAACCCCATCTTCGCCGTCCTTCTCGTCTTCTTCTGTACACTTGTACCCCTCCTCCTCTTCAGCCTCTACCTCCTGGATGACTCCCCTTCGCTCGACCCACTGGATCTTGACATCCTCCTCGACGTCACCTGCCGACCTCATCGCCCAACTGATTGGTCTCTGTCTCCATCCGTAGTCCTCTACGATCCTGGGCGTAGAAAACGTAGCTGCATCGACTCCGATCTTTGGACTCGACTCAGGTGTAGTAAGATGATGAATCAATGAATCAGCTGTAGTCTGACGAGTTCGACCGGTCAAAGTCGAGGTGGCTGTAGTCTGGCGAGAGCGAGGGCTGTCGGGAGGCGATGAGAGCCAAGCCGGAGCTGGACGAGTGACAGTGACGGAAGGAAGGCTCGTAAGAGGCAAGGTGGGAGATTCCGTTGGAAGCCGAGGTGATGCATCGATTGGGGAGACAGGACGGGATGAGGGGAAGACAGCGTCCTTGTGGCACGAAGTTGCTGGAGTCATGACGATCTGAAGGTGTCGAAGAATATCCTGAATGAAGAAAACAACATCAGGGAGCGACTCAGAGATTGCTAATGCAAATGATACCAGATGATTGAACGATCCCACTCACTTTTTGGCTCCCAAAGATGATACAAGCGACTATCCCAGCACAAGATTGATACAGAGCTGGCGCATGAGCCGTTGACTTTGGTGAAACGACCTGAAATACACCCACGGCTAGGGCACCACACATGTAGACTGTGAAGACGGAAACGCGAAAGATGAACGAGAGATCGATGAACGCATTGGGGACACTTGAAGTTGCGGCATAGTGATGTGGGATCGAAGGAGTATGACTCTTTCGAAAAATGGACCCGAGACGAGAGGTAAAGGTGTAGACGGTTGATGTAGTTTGATGGGTCGTGTGGGAGGGAACTGGTGGAGATCGACGATGGATTGTCGCCGCGTAGGTGGCCACAGTCCAGACTAGGTATGTAATGACGAGGAATAAAGGAGTCAGTCTTAGTATCCGGTGTAGATAGCGATTCAAGTGGAAGGATTGACGTACCCTGGCAGACAATGGAGATCAAGATGAAGACCACGGAGATGGCGTAACACGTATTGATCCTTTGAATCCAGGAAATTTCCATCAGATTTGTGATTCTGCTCGAGCGTTGTGAAGGGCATGCTACAAGACTCACAGCACAGCCTGCGAGCTACTTGCGGTGAAGACCCCGATGTTGAGCTGATCTGCATGAGTGGCACCCGACTGAAACACGTCGAACGATACACCAAGGGTACGACGTCAGTGATGCAGCCGATAGGCGACACTAAGTCGGATGTACGCACGATACTAGCGACAATCATCACGATAGCAGACGTCACCCAAGGAAAGAAGATACACTGTACGCCGACTAGACGTTAGCCTATATCTGGTGAAGGTGGAGATAACTGTGTGAGAAGAGAGGTGCTGCTTACGAATATTTCAGCATGACGCTGACCGTGATGAACGATCGACTCAGGAAGAGCAATGATGAACCAAGCCTACTTGAACGAAATCGCGCAGATTGAGCAAGAGATAATGGTGAGCTTGAGGCCACTGCCGTTCCATCGATATACCATTGCCATCGATGACGACGTACCCTAGCTACCACGCACATAGATGCTCCGCAGATCAAGATTGTCCCAGTGAGGGGTCCAGCCAATGATAAGACTACAAGACTGACGGGCGGGGTCTGAGGACCGGTTATCCTAAAGAAACGATGCGTGCAAGGTGGGTCAGACACAAGGCAAAGAGCCGTTAGCATGAGCAGCACAAGAGATGTTGAAGTCACGATGGGGTTGCTCACAACAAACAGTTGAAGACAGCATTGACGATGATTGCGAGGAACAACTGCATAGTCGCAACATTGTTCGATTGAGCATCATCCGCGTCTTGGTCCAATCGATGAAGACACACAAGAGAGTGATCCAACTTACGGATCTCATCGTTCCATGTCTCTTGATATGCGCGCTGGCAAAGTGAAGGATAGACAAGAAAGCAAGAGCACAAATGATAGAGACGATGTAGAGTGTGAAGAAGGGAACTCGAAGAGCGGATTCAGTAGGGGGAAAATGAGGCTTGGAAATTTGCGGTGACATAACGTATGCGTGGACGTAGATAAGGGAAGGAGTAGGGAGGATTGAGGGGATCAATGTCTCGCCGAGGTTAGAGAACTAAGGAAGGCTTGAGTGGACGAGATGGGGGAGATTGACCTGGGAAGATACGATGAGCTGCGATAGCTGCACCGCGAAAGCGGAGGGAGAGACGATAGGAAAGCGGAGGATCGAATGAAGGAGGAATCGAGAGACGAAGGAGAAGCAAGTGAGAGTCAGGAAGAGAGGGGAAGAGAAGTATGTTTTCGATCCTTTCCTCGGAGGGAAACCTGGAAAACCAAAAGCAAAAGAGAGAAGAGAGACTTGGTGCCTGATTCGGAGGGATTCGGCGGACAGGAGGAGGAGCGGCTCGCTCAAGGTTTTCCTCCCTTCTCTTCTCCTACGATCATTGTCTGAAAAAGAACAAGGCCCGAGTGACGCGTCTGGGCGATACGACAAAGTGTGTGGCGCAGGATGGGCATCAAGAGTCAGTGATTGTCAGCAGAGTCAAGATTTTTGATCGGATCATCGGATGGAGGAGTTGGATCAAAGAGGCTTGTTTTCCAATCTGTCGGTATCCTCTCCTTTTCCTACTTCGCCCTCAGATACAGTTCACCCTCTGATGCGATTGATGGCAAGGATGTACCCAGAAAGGATTTTGAGATAAGGTCTCCTCGAGGTGAGAGGTTAACCTCTTCAGCCTCTACGAATCAGACGAGGTTGCTCAAAGGTTCAGCGATTTGCAAGCGTTTCAGATTACCCCTACGTCCCCGGTAATTTGCAGTTCGACTGAATCATGACGTGAAAAAGGACATAAGATACATGATCCAAGCCTAAAAACACGGCTCGACAACAGACGTGCCAAACCGGACTCTCCTCCACATCTACTCGTCGCGAACGGGGCAAGCAAAAGCTTACTCGTCCTTGACGACGTTGGTCTTCTCAGAGACGTAGATACCATCAAGGAACTTTCGGATATCTGGAAGAGTTGGTGGAGGAAGTGGTGAAACCAGGAAACAGGGTCAGCTATCACCTCACGTGCATTAAGCACGAAGCTGCGAATGATGGGCCACGACCAGAATGAAACCGCCAAGAAAGAAACGGAAGCCCCCTCCTTGGAGACCAGAACCCCATGTGTACAAGGCCGATCCACAAGGAGGAAGAGAAGGGAGGGGGGATAGGGCAAAGAGATGATCGACTGACCCTTGTTCTTGACGAGGCAGGCACCGTGGATGGAAGCAGCGGACTGAGAGACGTTCTGGATGTCGTTACCCTCAAGGATGATCTAAGATGACGAGGTGAGAGTCGATCGGTCAATTTGGAACTAGTCCAGCGGTGTGGCAGAAAGGCGTCAGTCGTACCTCATCCTTCTGGGCCTTGGACTCAGAGATGGTAACACCCTCAAGCATGGGGATGTCTCGGACGAGCTTCTCACCTAGAGGGAGAAGGAAGCAAGAAGAATCAGCAAGGAGATCGAGACAGATGACAGGTTGGGAGGACTGAAGACCAACCCAAGAAGTTTCGGATGGAGACGGCCTTTCCGTCAGCAGCAATGATGCAGTTGATGGGGAAATGCGCGTAAACAGCTCGCATCTTGTAGAGGAAACCCTATGGATTGTGAAGACGATCAAGTTGATGATAAGTACCTCGTCACAAGCTCGACTTGACAAAGGTCGAAGGACGGAAAGAACGAACCTTGGTGACACCAGTGATCATGTTCTCGATCAACGATCGGATGGTTCGAAGGCAAGCGATGTGCTTTCGGCCTCCGTGCCAGACCGAGAGGGTGATGGAGTTGGACTTCTTGATGAGCTGAATGTCCATGTTGACGTGCCTGATGTTCTTGTTGAGCTCTCCTCGAGGTCCAGTGACCTTGATGATCCTGGACTTGATCTGGACAGTGACGCCCTCGGGGATGGTGAAGTCTTCGGTCTTGAGGATGTCCTTCATCTGATGTGGTTGTGTATGATGGGGGCGAGCAGGTGAGCAAGAGGAGTAGGTGCGTGTCGAGAGAGGACAGAGGAACAGCAGGGAGTTTTTTGGACGAGCGAAAAGAGAGAGTTCGAGCTTTCAGCTCCTGTATCTGAGCCAGCGACGTTCCCTTCACAACGCCACAGCCTTCTGGCTTATCCAAAGCCCGCCCTATAGTCCCACGGCAAGTTTGCCCTCGATTCGCTGACCCAACGCCGAGTAGGAAGCCTCTGGTCCTAGCTCTGAGCCTTGTCTGCCCTCTCCTTTACTCGTTGCCCCATGAGTTGCTGAACAATGCGGGCCATGGAATGGATGGGCAGGAAAGTATATGGGGTTGTCGAGTTGAGAGTATGCTCCGACTAACCTTGTAAAACTGAGAGCTTAGCCGGAGGGGTGGAAGAGTCTGCCTGGCGAAACTCGAGCAAAATCGAACCGAAGAGAGTCCCACCATTCCGCCTCGCCTTCTCCTCTGGTCCAGCCTAACCACCAGATCTCATCTTGACATCTCTCATCTCCAAACTCGCCTCATTTGGTCCAAGATGCCATCTTGGCGTACATACACCATTCCTTGACTCAAATCTACTCATCGAATATCATCGTCTTGATTCCTCATCTATGTGATGCGTCCCCGATCCACGGAGACCGACATTGTAGACCTGCCCTCGCATCTTTTCCTCACCTGGACAAGTCAACGATTAACCTTTATCATCCACACGCTTGCTACAAATCTATCACGACTCACTCGGGTCGCTCGTCCGAACCTCAAATGTGAATCCGTTCCTGCTCGGACCGACCTTAACTGACGACTGTACGGTCCCCACTCAACAAACACCCACGTTCGCCGGCTTCGTTCTCTGTTCGCCCCTCTCCTTCGCAAGTGTATCTCCCAGCTGCGTTTTCCGAGATCCATCCATACAAAACGGTCAAGCCGACTTCACCCCTCTAGTCCACGACTACGCACCACCTTCCCTTCATCGTCTCTCGCACGTCATCCTTGCGCATCATGAGCCTACTTCCCAAACTCGCCACAAGTCTCCTCGCGCTTCTCTCTTCCCTGAATCCTCCCCCTCGTGAGGAAATCGATGTGTTGTCCGACCCCATCTTTGCGCAGGCAAGTCCTTGACAGACTTGGGCCAGATTGACAGGGCTGTGGTCTCTGATGCTTCGCGATGTATCCCATAGCTCGGCCCATATTGCCCCTACCCTGATCCGGGCCATCTGTCGATACCGAAACTTCCTGACTCGTGCAGAGTTACCCAAGTTCAGATTGTACGTCGGTCCGTCCATCAGGCCTCCAGTCGTTACTTTGGCGTCTAACGATGCTTGTCGCCGTTTGCGTTTTGAATTTCAATCCGATTGACCCTCTCTCCTCTTCATAAACATCGACGACTAGCTAGCACGACATGGGGCTCGATATCCGACAAGAGGAGCGAACAAAGTCATCCAGTCTACCCTTCAGAAACTATCCAAACGAACTGGACCCCCCTCCGATCCGTCATTGGCGTTCCTCGAGACGTTCAGCTACGATCCATCGAAACATCAAGTAGATCAGCTGACAGACTTTGGCAGGAAGCAGTGAGTCGTCTTTTCCTTGGACTATGCGATTCGTGTTTCTTCGATCGAGAGCACTGAATGTCGATCGTGAGCTCACGTCGATTCTTGGCATTCACAACATGCTGCAGGTCGTACGATGCTGGTGCTTACTACGCCCGATCTTACGGACATCTCTTGTCTGTTGGATCAGACGCTGCATTTATACGGGCTGCGAGTGCAGATCGAGTCGTCGAAAGCGCTAGCTTCTTTATGCAGGTGGGTTCACTCTTCCTCTTCGCGACCTTTTCCAGAGTTCCAGAGCTTCGATGTTCGGTGCTCTGACGACATGGTTTTGATCTCTTAGGGGTTGCAAGGAAAAGCGTTCAACCTTGATGCCAAGTTACCGTCGCCAGATGTCATCATTCAGGAAGGTTCTGTGAGTCGTCCACCGTCTTTGGATACGAATCTTCAGACTTGGTAATCCTCATCGATGTTGCCATTTCATCAGCAATTCAACAACACTCTGGATGTATCGTCTTGTCGCTCAGCGTGGGATTTGGATCCTGTAAGCCGCTTCTGCCGTGACTTTTTCCCAGACCTCTCCATGCTTAATCCTCTTGTGTATTTGTCATAAAATATAGAACCCAGGAGACGTAGCCGAACAAGAGTGGCTCTCCGTATATGCGACTCCAATAGCAGATCGCTTGAATGCAGCCATCCCGGGCGTCGACCTTACGGGTGTGGATGTTAACAAGTGAGCCGGTAACTCTCTACAAGGTCATTTCTGGGAGCCAATGCTGAACTCTTTTTGGCTCCTCCTCACTCCAGTCTCATGAGCCTCTGTGGGTTTGACAGCCTTAGAGCGTTGGAGCCAAAAAGAAGTCCTTGGTGCGATGTATTTGATGAGTGGAGCGAGAATGAGTATTACTACGACGTTTCCAAGGCGAGTTTCAATCACTCATCACCTTCCATAGTCGCAAGCAACAATGATCTCGTCGGGATGATTCGGGCAGAGCTGATCCCCACACCGTTCCGCTCACTTAGTACTATGGTCACGCTTATGGCTACCCGTTCGGAAGAACGACTGGTGCATCATGGGTCAACGAACTTGTCGCTCGATTGACTGCCTCACCCAATCTCGTCCAGGCGGGCTCATCCAACACGACCCTCCCTCTCGGTATCGTCCAAGATGACAAGGCGAGCGCGAGGCTTTACGCCGACTTTTCGCACGATAACAACTTGGTCCAGATCATGACAGCTCTGGGATTATTCGAGGTGACTATCGTGTTTGCCGTCTTCTCTCCTTACCCCTCTCGTCTCGATCAGTGGTTCATGAAGATCTCGAGCCTTGTCCAAACGCCTTCATCACTAGGACGATCAACCTCTTCCGACTGAGTCATCTATCCCCCACCACAAGTTCATTGTCTCCAAAGTTGTCCCCTTCTCAGGTCGATTCGTCTTTGAGCGAATCTCTTGCACCGATCTATCCGGTCGTTCGACAGATCATCTTCGAATTATCATCAAGTTAGTCCAAACAGCATCGGATCTCGTTTGTGTCGGTGGAGAGGGAGAGAGAGAGGGAGAGAGAGAGACGGCATGCATTTACATGATATCGGCCTTCGCTAACCGCATGTACCTCCTGTGCGATTACCAGCCACGTCGTCCAAACGACTAATGCTCACCCAGATGGGATGGTTCCTTTGCAGGAGTGGCTCGGGAGTGCTCCAGTCAGGTTTGCCCAGACCGGTGGGGATTGGGAGAGGTGCAAGTCGTAATCAGGCTTGATAATGGAGCTATGGAACTCTGAACAGCCGAAGTGACGAACCTCGGGTATGATTACTGTGATGGAATGAGAGCGAGATGAGCGAAAGAAATGGGTTACGTACAAAGAGAAGGAAAGAAGTAACGGTGATCCTCTCCCCTCGGTCACGTTCACCAACATCCACCTACCATGGCGCCAGAACACAACCTACCTTCCTCAAGTGGCCGAGGTGAACTATCCATCTCATCTCATACGATAACACCAAGTTGCGGCACTCATGACTTGAATCTTTCCTCCCTCCCTCCGGACTGTCCTCTGCCAATCCCTCGAATTTCCAAAAGCCAAACTCCGAGCGTGTCTTCTATGTTCGATCCTCATGGCTTCTTCTGATTTTAGGAAACAGGGATGTCCGAATTGTGAAGAAATCCTCCAAGTGAGTGATCACGCACTCCATCGTCATCAACACCTCACCTCGACTTGTCCAAGCATTCGCTGAACCAGTCCCCTTCATGGTCGCACCTTGCTATCCTCCTTTCGTCGGCGTTCGATGATTTCCGTGGGAAACAGCTCAAAGGATCTCAAGAGAAAGTTATGCAATGTACATCTGCTCAATACGATGGTGTCATCGCCGTGATGAGGGAAGGTAGTTGGGTAGCTCGATGGCAGAGGACTGGTTCGTTCTTCACTCAACCTGCTTCCTTCTCTGGTCTCGTCTTTTCGTCGGTCTTCACTGTAGACATACGTAGATGATTAGAACTGACCCATCATAATCACGTGGTTGGATACAGACAACTACGTCAGAGGGCTCTACGCCGCTAGAGTGACGGGTAGACTTCAGGAAGATGTCGTTGATGAACTTACCAGTCGTGGATTCGTTTATCGTAGACGAGAGTGAGTTAGAATTTTCTCTTCTTCTTGTTTCGTTGGTTTGTCATGGTTCCATCGGAGGAGGAACTGAGTTTAGTTGAGGGAGGGAGACGCGTCTCTGGTCTTCAACCAGAAGATTTATTTTGGATGATGTAAGCTGATGTACGGATTCGCTTCGATAATGATCGTCACAGTGAGCTCGGAGATGATTAGAAGTTTGAGAGCTTGCTTTGTTCTGATTAGACATGTAGGAAGTGAATCAATACGACTGGGGGCGAAGCAGTGAAGCTTAGAGGCCAGTCCTGGTTCCTTCGAGGGGTTTCTTTTATTAGCTTGGTCGTTTCTTGTTGTACACATATGGAGAAATGAAGCATTTTACCTCCTTGTTTCATCCCCTTCCATGAAGTCAGCGGTGTCGTCGGCTTCATTCGTCACGAAAGGGATCAACGGTTGATCCGTTCTTTTCTTTTTTCAGTGTTTTCCCTTGAGGATATCTCTTTTCCAAAATGATTCGAAGACCCGACCTCCACCTGCGACCGACGAATTCCGAGATATATAGCCAGAGAAGATATTGAGAGATGTCTGTATATAGACCGTGTGATGAAACCCATCAACGACGAGCATCGAGGATCTCAACAAGGCCTATCGGATCATGGCGGATTGGATCGTGGTCGACGTAGAAGTGTGAACGCGTTCGATTTCGCGCAGCGCATCTCAACGCATCTGAACCTCTTCTTCATCCCATTACCACCAACCCTGGGCCTTTTCCTCTCCAAACGGGCTGAG
>BCKM01000022.1:336856-362460 GCA_039545415.1 Udeniomyces megalosporus | reverse complement strand
CCCCCCCCCCCCTCCCCCCTTTCTCCCCTTCGCGATCCATATCTTTTCTTCATCATCATCATCTTCTTCCTATTTCTTTCCCAAGTTTTCAAAGAAAGAAATCAAATGAAGAAAAACGAGGTTCTCATCGAATGGATCAAAAAAAGAAAAGTTCTAACGAGAAAGAAAACAAACCAAAATAAGAAGGAAAAAAAAGAAAGAAACCTCAACTCCTTCTGATTCAGATCTTTTTGACGACCTCTTGATGGGGTTTTTTTTTTTTTTTTTTTTTTTTTTTTTCTTGTCCCTCTCCCTATCCCTTCCCTCCCTTCTTCACCTTCTTCGTATTCCTTCTCCCTTTCTTTTCCCCCCTTCCCCTCTTTCTTCCCCTCTCTAACTTCTTAGAGGAAAGGTTCCAAATCGAACTCTAAGCTTGAACAAGGATACTCAATCTCGAACCTAGCCAAGACTTCTGGGTGAATGATTCCCAACACACCGATCTCGATATCATCACTCTTACCACCACCGGGAAGGGCGGAGACGAGTTTGTCCTTGAGGTTGGCGAATGCGGAGGATGAGGTGGTGGTGGTGGTGGTGGTAGGAATGGGAGTAGGATCGGCTTCGAGATGAGCTTGAGGGATTGGTTGAGAGGTCAAGGTGGGAGGTGGTCGGTAGAAAATTGATGCAGCTCGATCAGGGAAGAAGGTGGCATCTGCGAGGAAAGAGAGAGTGGGGGGAGGGGGGAGCAAGTTAGTTTTTGAATTGTAAATCATCGAGCGGAACAGTCGATTTTTCTTTCTTTCTTTCTTTCTGTCAACTTCATCGGTAAATCTGGAAAGGGGGAAAAAAAAAACTCACTCGAAGTTTCTTTGATGTAGTAACCCGTCTTTGCTTCGTTCTCCTCCCTCTCGATGAACGGAATCCCCAGGATTTGCATGATCCTATCCAGAAGTCCGTGAACGACTTCGAACCCAGCTGACTTGTTGCACCAAACGCCAGCCACCTTCCTCAAGTTTCGACTCTTCCTCTCCTGGCTTTGATCGACGATGGCGACGTCTGATGACTCGAAGATTCTGATTGGGAGAGGGAGGGATTTATTCTCCCGAATGGTTTTGAGGAGACCGGGAAGGAGAGAGGTTCGGACGACTTGGTACTCGACCGTCTTCGGGTTAGCTAGGGTGACTGCGTAGTTTCCGGGATCTTGTCGGTTCAACCAGCCAAAGTTTTCATCGTGGGAACACTGATGAAAAAAAAAAAAAAAACGGATCGAGTGAAGATTGGGTATGTCGAAGAAAAACACGAGACACGTCAGTCTTCAATCGCTTGGTGAAGCAAGTAAAGGCGAGCCTGATTCGAACGAATTACGAAAAAAAAAAAAAAAAAAACTACGTACAAGAATGTAGGGCAGAACCTCGACCCAACCAGCCATCGCGCATTCTTTCCTCACCAGATCCGCAAGTTTATTGATGGGCAAGGGCTTTGCTACCGTGTTAGCTTTTGGGAAAGTTCTGGTGATATTGTTGAAACCATAAGCGACGGCAGCGTCTTCCATGATGTCGCACTCGTGCAAGATATCCGGTCGAGTGCAAGGAACGTCCACGATGAGTTCATCCTCGTTGGTTGAGGAGACAGTTGAATGGAGTGACATTCGAGTCAGAAGGTTCGAGATTTCGATCGAAGAGAGCTTTGGGTTGAAGCCAGTGGCAGAGTTGATGTATGAAGGTCGAGCGGTGGTTCGTCGAGGGGAAACCTCGGGTGTGATTTTGAACGAGCCGTCCGGGAAGATGCACTTTACGGGCTCGATACTGTGGAAAGAAAGGGAACCATGAAAAGCAGGGTGTTGTGATCAGTTTGAGTAAGATAGACACCAGCTATCTCGATCTCCCCAGCCAGACGCCATCAGGTGATCGACGATAAAGACTCACGTGAAGGGGATCTCGGTGTACTCGGCAAACATAGTCGTCATGATGCAAGCGACAATGTCAAGCTTGGTTTGGTCGACGCCAGTCATGTCGATGAGAATATTCTTGGTGTTGGTGGTGATCTTGGAGTCTTTTGGTTGCCAGCAGATACAAGGTGATTCTCGTCACGTCATCAGAAGCTGGATGGGACGAGAAGCCGACAGAGAAGAAAAAGGCACATCCACTCACGCTCAGAGTTGATGATGGGAGGCATACTGAGAACTCGGTCTTTGGAATCGTAGATGATGGGGTAAACAGGAGAGTCTCGAATGAGAGGAAGGAATTTAGACAGGTGTCGGTCATTCTATCGAAAGGAATCAGGTAGAGTAAGCAACGTAGCCAGTATCGTCCTCAGACTCGATCCGGGTACCTAAATCTTCTCACCTCGTAGATAGTCATGAGCTCCTCCGCTGTGTGTTCAGTCGTTCTCTTAAGTGGGGCAAACTTGATGTCCTTGGGCGAGCGGGCCTCGTACCTAGAAGGAAATTGTTCGAGCATCAAGTCGACATCAGACGAGCTCTAGAGAGGTTGGCTATACTGTGAATCATTGTTAAAGTCACCTGAAAGGACCCTCAATCGTGTCAAGATCATGGGTACCGATGGCGACAAACTTCCTGTTTCGACACAAGTTACTATGCAGCTTGTCTTGAAGGTCCATCAGGCTCTTCTCCTCTGCGGCGTTGAGCGCTCGCTTTAACCTAAGGACGGCGCCAGCGAAGAAGGGCCTGATCTGAGAGACCTCTGGGGAGATGTGGAAGACTTGAAGTTGGTCCTCGGGAGTAGAGGACAGGACGTAGGAAGGTGGTTGCTGAAGGTTGAGGAAGACTCGAAGGGCGAGTGCGAGACCTTCGATGCAGAGGAGATCGTATCTAAAACATGCAGAGGGGACAGAGTGTATTGATGATCAGATCTATCGCGTAGTGAAGCTAACGCAGCATTGGGAAGGGGTGTGGAGCAGGTTGAGAATAAAGGAACCCATGTTTACCTGTTGGCTGGGATCTCGATTTTGAGGACCTGAAGATTCGGGAAGACGTGATGTCCAAGATGTAAGCTCATGACGGACGCACTGTCTAGCTATCAACGTATGAACTCCAGGAGGAAGCCCTCCTTTGAGTTGACTGTTCCCGGGATTTAATCCTCTGGCTCGCGTCAAAGAAGATGACCGAGCAGTCCTTCTGGCTTGGTAGATAAGATCAAAAAGAACTTACTGGCTCCTCGGTAGGCAGACCAGCCTTTTTGGCCTTCTCGACTTCTTCGGTTGTCTACAAGGTTGGAGTTTCGTCGTCAAGCTCAGGTCAGGGCCAGGTTTCGACTAAGAGGTTGTAAGATGAATCGGAATGAGACTAACGTCCTCGTCCAACTCGATACCGAAGTCAAAACAGAGCTCATCGAACTCGACTTGGGCTGGAAGTAAGCGAGGGCAAAGGATGAGCAGACCAGAGGTCGTCAGCTGAAGGACCCAAACCTATGGAACAACAGAGGACGTATTCGGTGTGAGACCTACTGTAAGCTTTTTCGAGGCGTCGGTAGAGATCTGCTTTGTCGACGGAGATGGTAGGCATGTTGACGAACGGGCAGGGAGATGATGGGTGTCGGAATTCAGAGGTTCGAGATCTCCAGAGCTCCCTCACTCGGGGCAAGCGCTGTTTTTTTTTTTTTTTTTTTTTTTTTTGCGTGACCGAAATCAGCTTCTCTCCAAAGTAGCTACCTGGATCGAGCTGAGATCGTTTGTGCGAAGTACCACAAGTCAGCTCTGCGAATGGAAGATTGAAACACTGTCGGGGATAGTGAAGGAAGTAGAGTTTCTTTGAGCGGTGTTCTCAGGGAGTAACCTGGATTTCATCAGACAATGGATCTGTGGGAATCAAAAGTGATGAAATAGAAAGTCTTGAGCAGGATGGGGTTGACCGAGTTGGAACTTTTGGGAGGAGGTTTGGAGGTCCGTTCGCGGTACGATCGATTTGAGAGAGGAGCCCGAAATGGAGTGGGATTGTAGTGTGGTGATATGGGTTGGAGGAAGAGGAATGTAGTGGTTGAGAGAGTTATCAAGAAGCTAATAAAGGGAAAAAATAAGATGATGTGATATAAGATGAAGAGAAAGCGAAGGTAACGATCGAAGAGAGGTGAAAGCGTTTTTCGTTTTGCCCTTCCGTTTGACCCCCCAAGTACAACTTCAACCCGCCCAACCTCCCCCCACACACCCCCTCTCCTCCGCCTAATCAACAGCATGTCCGCCGAAGACGTTTACGAGGGTGCCATGTACGTTGCACTCTCCCTGTCCCCTTCGACATGGTCCGACACCTTCAGTGGCATGAGCTGACTGAATTCGACCCCCACCCGACTTTTTTTCCCTTCGTGCATATTCCGATTCGATCCCTCTTCGCCACCGACCCGGCCGGAACGCCCGTCCTCACTCGAATCCTTATCTCACTCTCTACACGTCCGCCTCTTTCGATGTCGACGTTCACAGCGGTATCGACTTGGGAACCACCGTTAGTCGAGCCTCTTTCTTTTCTGCTGGCCGACGGTCTACTTGGTCTCAGAGGCTGACGCCCTCGGATGGCTTCTGACTATGTTCTATCACAGTACTCTTGCGTCGGTGTCTGGCAGAATGACCGAGTTGAAATCATCGGTAAGTGTCAAGATCAGCGGCCAAGACGACGTTGAGCGAGCGAGACAGGACGAGACTATGATGAGATCGAATCCTCTGGAGCGAACTTGCCTTTTCTCTTCTTGTCTTTGGATTCCTCCTCGAGTCTCCTACTCTCTCTCCTGCCGTCTCTACCATCGTCTTCCCACCATCGCTCTTACTGTCTCCATGTCACTATGCTACAATACCACTATACCTCTCACTTCCTCATTGCCTGTATCGAACGACCTCCCTCGTTCCACGTTCGCTGACTGGATCAACTCGCCCGTCCTGTCTTTTCTCAGCCAACGACCAGGGAAACAGGACCACCCCTTCCTACGTTGCCTTCACTGAGGGTGAGCGAGTGAGTACATGCATCCACTTTTCCCGGCTTCCTGCTGCCTCTTCAGCCACATTCAGCCCCCACTTGGACCCAATCTGATTCTTTTTCTCATTCAGCTCATCGGAGACGCCGCCAAGAACCAGTCGGCCATGAACCCCACCAACACCGTTTTCGACGCCAAGGTAAGACTGACTAATGAACGCTCCTCGACGTTGTTGAACGCTTGCTGATCTCCATCCACCTTGCGCACTATCAGCGACTCATTGGCCGAAGATTCGACGACCCCGACGTCAAGAAGGACATGAAGCACTGGCCTTTCACCGTCGTCGACAAGGAGGGATCTCCCTTCATCCAGGCCGAGTACCTCAACGAGACCAAGACCTTCTCCCCTCAGGAGATCTCGTCGATGGTCCTCATCAAGATGAAGGAGATCGCTGAGGCCAAGCTCGGCAAGGAGGTCAAGAAGGCCGTCGTCACCGTCCCCGCTTACTTCAACGACTCCCAGCGACTCGCCACCAAGGATGCCGGTCTCATCGCCGGACTTGACGTCCTCCGAATCATCAACGAGCCCACCGCTGCCGCCATCGCCTACGGTCTCGACCAGAAGACCAAGGAGGAGAAGAACGTCCTCATCTTCGACTTGGGAGGAGGAACCTTCGATGTTTCCCTTCTCTCCATCACCGGTGGAGTCTTCGCCGTCAAGGCCACCGCTGGTGACACCCACCTTGGTGGAGAGGACTTTGACAACACTCTCCTCGAGCACTTCCAGGGTGAGTTGGCTTTGAAGATGAAATGGCGAGACGATCTACCGATGTTGACGCAATCTTGCATCTTGCTCCTTTTCCCACAGCCGAGTTCAAGCGAAAGCACAAGCTCGACATCTCGGACGACGCCCGAGCTCTCCGACGATTGAGGTCCGCTTGCGAGCGAGCTAAGCGAACTCTCTCCTCGGTCACCCAGACCACCGTCGAGGTCGACTCCCTCTACCAGGGAACCGACTTCCAGGCCAACATCACCCGAGCCCGATTCGAGGAGATCAACGCCGCCGCCTTCAAGTCGACCATCGAGCCCGTCGAGAAGGTCCTCAAGGACGCCAAGATGGCCCGAGACAAGGTCGACGACATCGTCCTCGTCGGTGGATCCACCCGAATCCCTAAGGTTCAGGCCCTCGTTTCCGAGTACTTCGGTGGACGACAGCTCAACAAGTCGGTGAGTAGAAAGCAGATGGCACCGGACCTGACTACACTCGGGTGATTCAATTGGCTGACGTTTCCATCTTCTTCCCTTCGCTCCCTCTTTTTCTTCCCCTTCGTTCGCGCCCTCCTCCAGATCAACCCCGACGAGGCTGTCGCTTACGGTGCCGCCGTCCAGGCCGCTGTCCTTACCGGTCAGACCTCTGACAAGACCGCCGACCTCCTCCTCCTCGATGTCGCTCCTCTCTCGCTCGGTGTTGCCATGCAGGGTGACATCTTCGGTGTCGTCGTTCCCCGAAACACCCCCATCCCCACCAACAAGTCGAGGACTTTCACCACCGTCGAGGACAACCAGACCCAGGTCACCTTCCCCGTTTACGAGGGTGAGCGAACCCAGTGCCGAGACAACCGACTTCTCGGAGAGTTCGAGCTCTCGGGTATCCCCCCCATGCCCCGAGGCCAGGCCGAGCTTGTGTATGTATCTTGTTTTGTTGAGCCTGCCGCCGCTTCCACCCTTTACCCTTTGCTGACACGATGCATGTATCCACAGTTGCACTTTCGAGATTGACGCCAACGGTCTGTTGAAGGTCTCTGCCCTCGACCGAGCCTCTGGTCGAAAGGCCCAGATCTCCATCAACAACTCCGTCGGTCGACTTTCGGCCAACGAGATTGACCAGATGATCAAGGACGCTGAGCAGTTCAAGGCTGCCGACAAGGACTTCCAGGCCAAGCACGAGGCCAAGGTTCGTTCGCCTTCTTGAGCCGCACTCGTGCGTGCCCCTCAGACGCTGACGATTGGCTCCTTCATTTTTCTTCCCTCGATTCCAGTCCGACCTCGAGGCCCAGATCCACTCCGTCGAGCAGACCCTTTCGTCGCCCGAGCTCGCCATGAAGATCAAGCGAGGAGCTAAGGCCGCCGTCGAGGGTGAGCTTGCCAAGGCCCTCGAGCTCCTCGAGGGTGAGGACGCTACTGGAGACCAGCTCCGACGAGCTTCCCTTGGTATCAAGCGAGCTCTCCAGAAGGCCATGGCTTCGCGATAAATTACGAGAGTGCCCGTCTCATCTTTTCTTACGGCTCTTCTTTCTCTTATCTCGTCGCTTTTGACTTTGGCTCGTTTACCTTTCTCGTTCGCTTCTTTGTTCCACCTTCGGTGTTGGTTGTTCCCCCTTTAAAAAGACACAATCTCTTTCGTCCTCGACCTTTTTGCTCCCACCTCCCCCCCTTTCTCGCATATTCCGCTCCCCACAATATGCATGGTCTCCAACTTCTAACAAAAGTGACCTTGAGCTGAAATTAGATCATTGATGGCTTCATGATAGATCACAATCAGAGAGAGATGTATGAGTATGAGATGAGATACATGAGAACGAGGAGTATCGAGCATAAACAGCCAGATCCAGAGAGAGAGACACAGATTAAACGCTGTAGCGAACAAGAGTAGGAATATGATGACTGATCATGATCTTCGGCTGATCTCCAAGTGCAGAAACAAGAAAGGGGACGTGCATGATAAAGTATCGCACCTTCACAGTCAGATTCTTCTTGCCCACAGAGAAGACCGTCAGAGTAACAAAGACTCTACGTTTAATTGGAGTGGAGTTCATCCTCGCTCAGACTGTTATCGACAAGGCGATTTTGAATGGATATAAGAATAAAAAATAAAAATAAAAAATCCCTCGACTTCTAAAGAATGGTTTCAGGAACGTTCCAGGGACGCATTTTCCGGGGAACACGTTTTAGGGACGTATCTTTCGTTTATATACTGTCTCTGAAATGTCCACCCCCACCCTCCTCACACGTCTATGGAATATCCCTCATACGTCTCTAGATCTTGTCCTACTCTCTCGACCTTAGCCATACTTTATTCACTTTGCTCCCTCTGTCCACAGTCAGAGCACTCTCAAGTCCGGTTCGATGTCATCGGTAGGTTGAGAACATAGGGTCAACGTCAGCCAGGGGAAGTCGACGTCTCTGAACCTGATATACTCCGCACACCACTCGTCACCCCCCCCCCCCCCCCTCCCCCTAGTGGTTCACTTCCTCGCTCGTTTCTTCTTAGTCAATTCCAGTTCGTCCTTCTCTGCTTGGCTAAATAAACATTCTGCATGCTTTTTCAGGGGTTCTTTCCTTCTTACTCCATCTCTCCCCCTTTTGTCATCTTTTCGTTTCTTTCCATTTCTTTTCGTTTCTTCCATCTTCCTTCCAGTCGATGCATCCATCTTCTTTTGTTTAGTGGCCAAGTACAATCGAGGGGGAAAAGAAAGATCCCAACACACTCTCTCTCCGTCTGCCTCAGAAAGGGGGRSGRSGGSGGRRGGGGGRGGGGGGGGGGGGGAGGAGAGAGAGGGAAGCACGAGAAAGAGAAAAAGTCAAAACAAGGACAAAGTTCTCAAGCATCCACACGCTCCTGTTTCACGACCTCATCGTCACCCTTCTCTTCCTTGACCTTCTCCTGTTGTCCCTCTGTCGAAGCAGCAGAAGAAGATATAGGTTTGGTCTCGGCATCGTTCACCCCAGGGATGATCTTTTCACCTCCTTCACCCAAGGCTTTCGCGTCGAATCGTTCCGATATGTTCGTCGTTGACGTTGGTTTCTTCTGTCGAGAAAAAGAAAAAAGAAAAAGAGCAGGAAGGAAGAAAAGATACAGTGAGGTAGTGAAGAGAAGGAGTCTTGAATGAGTATCTGTACAGCACACCTAAGGGAAAAAAGAAACCCCATTTCGACCCTTTCCTTCCCTCCGTTCTCTTAGACCTCTCAGACGAGGAGGAAAAAAAAAAAAAAAAAAACAAAAAAACGGAAACTCACAGGAACGAAAGGCTTCGCATTGGGGTTGAAATTGACTGATTTGTTGTTGAACAATCCAGCGTTGGATTTCGAGGAAGGTCTTGAACCGTTGTTGTAAGGTGAAAAACCTGAACGATGAATGCTTCCGGTCAACGTCCTACCTGGTGGATGGGAGAAAGCACAGTTGGCTTTTTTTTTTGTGGGTCGAACAAAAAAAAAAAGGAAAGTTGTTCGGATCTTGGGGTCAGACAGATCCGATGACATGAGAGAAGAACTGAAGCAGAAGAAACAGAAGAGAAAAACAAAGGCTTCTCTCTAGAAAGAAAGAGACACATACCTCTGGTACACGTGACGCCCCACTTGCAAGCTTTTCCCACTCCACCTCCTCCTCCTCTGCTCGACGATGATGGACCACCCAAAGGCTCATCCAAAGCTTTCTCGATCTCTGCACTCGTCTCCTTCGTTCCATCTGTCTTGACCTCGGCTTTGTTTCCCTTCTCCTGTTCCTTCACTGGAGCATCGGCGGCCAATCCGATCCCTCCTCCTCCTCCTCCACTCTCACCCAGCCCCCCCTGCTTTTTGTTCTTGCTGACGGAGATGGCAAGGGAAGGGTTGGTGAGAGCAGGTGGTGGGATAACTTCACCTTCTGAGTTGGTGTGCAAGAAAGGACAAGATGGGTTTGTGCAGTTTTGGAATTTACATGGAAGTTGAGTCGGTCCTTGTTTGGCTTTTGTTATTGCGATGACGAGGCAGAAGCGAGGGGGAGATAAAGGGTGAATTGAACAGAAATTAGAAGGGATCGTCGTTATGTTTAGCCATTAGGGTCTTGATCGACAAGGAGGAGAGCCAAGAGGACCGATGATAGAAGAACCCAATGAGCGCGCAAACTCACAAGCCGCCGGACTGATATGACTTTTCAAACAATCGCCATCACCACAGTTCCTCTGTTCCTCACATGGGTCCGTACTCAAGACCAAAGCCGTTTCAGGTGTAGCGGCTGGACTTGGATGAGAGTATACACAAGTGACGTTCGAGCATGCTAATGAGAACTTGCATAGATCTGGTGATGTTGGTTGCAAGGGAATGTTGATTGGTGAAGAGATGACAATGCTCGGTTTGGGCGTGTTGTTGTTGGGGGTAAAGGTTTTCTTGTTGTTGTTGTTATTGTTCCGAGGACGTGAGTTAGGTTGAACAGCGGTCTGTTGGAACTGAGGTTGTTGCTGTTGGTTTTGAGCAATTTGCTGCATTTGCTGCTGTAGCATCTGCATCTGAGCCATTTGAGCCATCTACAGAGGATGGGTCGAAGATCAACAAGAGTTGTCAGTATACCTGTTTGCAGGGATCTTGAGGGAAAGAACCGTTCAACTCGTTCTCCTGTGTCGACAGTGGGTTCCAGTATCATCACGTCATGCCTTCCCCCATCCCTATCGCACATACATCTTGCAAGAAGAGACGTGAGTTGAGAAAGAACAGATCTCCAGAACTCACCATCATTTCCTGCATACCCATGTTCATGCCTGGACCCATCATTCCCATTCCAGCCATTCCACCCGGACCCATCATGCCCATCRGCAACCCCATCATGACACCTTGTTGTTGCTGCTGCTGAGCTAGGTTCACCCTGTTCCCACCTCCGTTCCGCTGGGACAGTTTGGGTTGTTGCTGCTGAGGGGGCTTGGGGAGAGATGGATTGGATGGTGCGAGTCCTCCAATTGTTGATGGCGTGGTCTTTGAAGTGAGGGCATCGATTCGAGCTTGGAATGCATCTTGGTTCTGTTGACGAACTTTCGACCAAAAAGAGCACAGAAAGGAGGAGAAGAAGAAGAAGCAAAAGACCAGCATCGACGGCCAGGGATCGCCATCAGTACGGAAAGCGTCGACGAAAAGACTTCTCATCGTCCTCATTGTCCATGCACTCACTCTCGTTTGTGTTCGGAGCCCCGACCCTATCAAGGAGTGATCTTGGACCGGTTGGGACCGGACCACCGGATACGCGTCTCTTTGATAACGGTTCACTGGTCGAACCTGAAGAGGGAGACAAGTCGCCTGCCGATCGCTTGACGCCAGGGTGGAGTGTAGCGGGAGGAGCAGGGGTTGATGAGGACGATGAAGCGAGAGCTTTGGAGAAGAGTGAGGTTGAGGCAAGGTGGGGAGGTGCTCTGGGAAGGGAGAAGGCGTTGAATTCGAGGGGGAGCGTGGGGACGTTGTTGCGTTTAGTGAAGGGACGCGAATGAACATCGGCTATGCAAGTGATAGACGGTGATATCAACTTACTGTCTGACCGGTAGCGACGACGTCTCCTCTTGAGTCGCATCCAGAACATCTTCGACTTCGGCCTCTGGTTCCTCCGGCTGAGGAGCAGACGCAGGATCAGGAGTGGCACCCGAGGCAAGATCAAACAACCAGGTCGTGAAAGCGGGATCTGTCATGGGCAAGCATGTACCACGTGTTAGCACGCAACTATGAGCAAGAGGGTAGATTGGGCCGGACCAAAGGTGATATGAATGTGAGGAGAGGACTAAGAGAGAGAACTTTGAGACTGACCATATTGATCTCC
The DNA here is from genome assembly GCA_039545415.1 of Udeniomyces megalosporus. Lineage (NCBI taxonomy): Eukaryota > Fungi > Basidiomycota > Tremellomycetes > Cystofilobasidiales > Mrakiaceae > Udeniomyces > Udeniomyces megalosporus. The sequence continues at coordinate 351,013 of BCKM01000022.1, read as the reverse complement.
AATCAAGTCGACAAGCTCGTTGGTTATGGTTTCCGGGTCCTTGTTGTTCGCAAGCATGACGGTAATATACTGGATCGAACGACAGGGGAGTCAGTCAGCAGAGCAGGGAAGGAGGAGAGGGGGAACAGGGAAAGAGCAGGGGAGAGGGCGAACCTCAGCCATGACGGGATCTACGTCCAAGCAAGTTGAGGAAAAGGAATCGAGTAAGAGATCTGCATGCCACACAAAATGAGAGGAGAATCGACGGACCGTCATCCGGGGCGTAATCTCTATTGGCAAGCTCTTGTTGAATGGAATCCTAGGGAAATGAGATGAGGAGAAGGAAAACGCGTTGAACGTGATGATGGCGGTGTGACTGGGTTGATGTATAGGAAGGTGTGTAGATACCTGGAGAATCTTTGCTTGTGGGGACGACAGGTCGATGTTGAGAGGCATGACGAGGGGTGCAAGTGGGGGAGGAGGTTTGGGTGGTGGAAGTCAGTGCTCAGTGACGAGTTGGATCGATCAATCTTTTCTTGTGCTTCTTGTTTTCTTCAATTCACTTGTACTCTCCAACTTGGGCATGACGAGAAATCATGTAATCAACCGGATGAACCAAGTTTCCTTTGCGATCTTTACGTAGGCTTAGTTTAACATGGCGATCTCCAGACAACACCCATCCAGTCACCCAACTCGCATCCGACGTCTTGAGCTCCCTCAAGTCTCATACCCGCGAGGACAAGATGTTGAGAAACTTGCTTGGAGCTTCGATGATCGAGTCGAGAGAGACGGGACTTGGTCGGAGGAAGTGTTTTATCATTCTATGAGGAATGATGGAATTGAGTCGGATGAGTAGATGTGTATTCGGATTAATGTACCTCCTGTATCCGCGCTCTCGCTTTGGGTCTTTTCGCGAGAGGGCTCATTCGATTGTTCGATAGGAGGGGTTCGGTTCTTTGAGTCAGGTATGGGATGGATGGGTAATGTATCAAGACTCGGGCCGGACTCGATGAGTGATTGAGAGGGTGGAGGGTTTGATAGGGTAGATTGTGGTGCTTATCGTGAAGGAGGGTCAGTCGAGGGTCAGTTGAGCGGGATCTGGTTGGGATGGGATGAAAGGTCCCCGTTTACTAAATCCCGTTCTCTTCTCTTCTCTTCTCTTCTCTTCCCTTGTATCCCTTCCCCCGTCCCATACCCAGTCGGGTTAACGTCAGATCGTTCTCACCTAATTCCCTACTCGATACCCCCCACCTAGACCCCAACAGTGCCAACAAATGTCCGACTCCCTCACCGCCTTGACAACAGACGTCAGTCTGCGTGCTGCTTCCCTCTCATGTGTGTCATATCCAGCTTCAACAACCCCTCATGTCTCAAATCGCATAGCTCATCTTTCCTTCCTTAATCGCTCCAATCCATCTCACTAGCTCAACAAACGACTAGCCAACACAACTCGTCGCGTCAAACGATGCGCCAACTCCGAGCATTGATCCTCAAGGAGGAGGATCAATACAGGTCAGTATCTTCGTTCGAGCATGTCTATACACTTCATTAACGAATCACTCTGCCCAACGCTTTGTTCAACCTTTTACGTACTCGCATAGAACCCTCGCAGCAGACATCACCTCACTCCATACCTCACCACCCTCACCTACCTCTCTAAAAGCCATCTTCACTTCTTACCTCGAATCTCATCCCCACATACGATCCCGAATCAACTATCCTCCATCGACCCCACCACCACCACCACCACCACCACCACCTTCCGCCCAACCTACCAAATTTGAACTCGAAACACTCTCCTTCTCGGATCTCCTACACGACGAACCGGTCGATTCACCTGCTTCGGAAGCGATGGCTGGAGTGGAGGAAGTTCTAGGGGGTCTTGCTGAATCGCAAGTGAAGGATGAGGATGGGTCAGAAGGATTGCTAAAGAATACATCTGAGGCGAAGGTTGTTTCTCAGCTGAATCAGGATGATCGACCAGAGGCCAGCTCCGATGTGCGAGACCAAGATTCCCTGCCGCAGAGGACGACTCGAGCACTGTCCCAGCAAAGCCCAGATGGAAGACGTCACAAGCGAGCCAAGCATGACCACCAAGATCACCTCTCCACGACCGATTCATCCTCAACGTTTCCCAACATCATCGAGCGCAACGATTCTGATCCCGTGACCCTCGTGACACCTGCTTCGCCCATCGATCCATCCGGCCCAGAAGATCAACGCACAGAAGAAGACTCATCGTATCCCCAGCCTTCAACTCAAGGATCCCTCTCCGATTCATCATCCATTCATTCTGGCGTTCTCCATGGTATTGTCATCCCTCCCACACCTTCTCCTCCTCCAGATGGAATCCATCCACCACTCCCACCTCCTCCGCCAGCGGAATTGATCAAACCGATGCCGGTCACAGAATCTGAAACCCCTTTGAGCCTTCCTTCCAACAATCCCCCAAATACCTCGTCCTCGACTCGAACAGTGACAGGTGATGACGATCGAGAACTCAGTCCGGCTCCATCGTCTGGCTTCTCGTCAGATCTGGGTGACCTAGACGATGAAGATGACGATGATGAAAATCAAAGTCGAACTTCAATCAAGAACGAAGATCAATCATCGTCTTCGCTCAGACCACCCCGACCTGCTTCTCGAACCAACAACAACACCAGATCATCTACAACTAGTTCTCGTCAAGCTTCTCCAAGTCATCATCAAGATCATGATTTAGATTTCAATCATCTGAATCTCATCCATTCTCCGGCTAGATCGACTTCCACCGTCTCTTCAGCTCAATTCTCACCTACAAGTACATCTCAACTATTACCTGATCCAACTAGCACCACTACCACCGCTGCCATACGGAAATCAAAATCTCGATCATCAAAATCATCTCGATCAAGGAAATCGGTAACTCCAACCAATCGTGGTGGTTCACCATCTAATGGAACAGTTCGAGGAACTTCCATTGCATCCTCGTCGACTTCCTTTTCCGATTTTCAGTACAACCTCATCGTTCCGCCTCTAGACGCCAAAGAGACTGCTTTCCTTGAATCTTTGGATCCATTGCCAGAATACTTGGGACCCATACCTGATAACCTGTGGAATTCAAAGGACAGTAAGCAGAGAAGGGTCATCAAAGAGAGAAGGTACAGAGAGGAAGTCGCCAAGGCGAAGAGAATCGAAGAGCTGAGAGCGGAAGGAAGAGGAGAGGGAATCAAGATTGAGGAAGAGGGGGGTGTGGAGAGGGTTAAGAACGAAGTGATAGGTGACGAGGAAGGGCTTGGGGGAGGAAGAGGGAAACAGGATGGTGAGACCAATGATGAGGATGATGACGACGGAGTCGGTCTTTCAGGTCAGGAAGAAGACTTAGATCAAGATGAAGAGGAAGAAAAGGGCGAAAGGGAGGAAAAGGAAGAGGAGGATAATAAGAGATCAAAGAACAAGAAGGCCAAGACTAAGGGTAAACCCACCAAGTCGTCATCGACGACCATTGCCAACAACAAATCCTCTGGGGGCAATGGTCTGAAAGGATCGACGACGACGACACCCCCATCGGCTTCAGCTCCATCCTCCACAACCTCAACTAACAACAAGGGCAACAAGAAATTGACGACGACCTCAAAAAATTCACCAGAACAAGACGTCGCTGATGAAGCTGAAGATGACGAGACCAACAACAACGCTCTCACTGCCACTATCGATGACGTCGACTCAGTATCAGAACAGGAACGACCAACGACGACGACAGCAGCAGCAGCAGCAGAAGACGATGATGGATTCGCAGCTAACGAGGAAAGGAAAAGGTTGAGGAGAGAAAGGGATAGGGCTAGAAGAGAAAGGGACAAGGCGATCAAGTTGGCAAAGGAAGAAGAGAGGCGGGAAAGAGATAGTCAGTCCCTTTCTGTTACTTTGTTTTCTTCCTGATTTGCCGTTTCTTCCCTGAGTTGAACATAGATTAGGAGAGAGAGAGAAAGAGTTTTTTCGTGGCTTAACCGAGTTCTTTTACTTTGCCTCCTTCTTCTCCCTCATTCGAAACCCGATTTTTCGAGCCAGACGCCAACAAGAAACGTAAACGACTAGCAGAGAAACAAGCAGAAGACGAAAGGGAAGATTCTCTTTCGCCCGCCGAACCAGAGAACCTTAACAACCCAGGATCGAATTTTGGAGGTGGTGGACGTTCAAATAAGAGAAAAAGAGATGGAGGAGGGGGTGGATCGAGTCCTGATGGTGAGGACATTTGTTTCTTCTCTCTTCCATCCTGCTTCTTTTTTTTTCTCTCGACGAGGGGGAGAGGAGACACAGGATCAGAATATTCAGAATAACTATCTGATCAGTATCCTTCCTTCCTTCTTTCTCACACAATCACACCCTCATACACAAACTATGTGTCTCTCTCTTTTTCACCCAGCCACCTCCTCCCAACCTCTCCCCCCTTCTTCCTCGACCCATCCTTCCCACCATCCAACTCCAACCAAACATCTCAAAACTCCTCATCTAGATGCCAAATCCTTCCGTAAAGTCATTGATACCCTTTACCAAACCATCTCAAACCATCGTTCTTCTTCCGTCTTCCAACAACCCATCAGGGACATCGAAGCACCTGATTATTCTTCCACCGTTTTCAGACCGATGGATCTGAGGAGTATCAGGGTTAGGATCAAGGATGGTGGGATTAGGGAGATTGATGAATTCGAAAGGGATATGGTGTTGATGTTCGCTAACGCGATGTTGTATAACGAGAAGGGAAGTGACGTTCATAGGATGGCTGAAGAGGTAAGCTTTTATCCCTCTCTCTCTCTCTCTTTATTTTTCGTTCTCCTTCTCTCTTTATCTTTTCTTTCTTCTGTTTTGTATCAAGAATTTCCATCCATCTTGCTTCCTTCTCCTCCTCCTCCTCCTCTTTCTTCTGCTTGTTGTTCTTTCCCATCATGTCCCTTTCAGAACAGCTGATCGAATTTCATCCGTTTCATCCATCGATCTAATCTATCATTTTCTCCTTCCTCAAATGCGCAAATCACAACCAAAAAAAAAAACCCCTTCCCTCTCCCCTCTCCTTCAACCGTATACATCATCCCTCCCCCCTCCCACAACCTCGACTTCCCTCAGATGCTAGTCGATGCTGAGAAGCAGATTTGGGATTGGCGTCAACTTCAGCATCGACTTGCTACTCAACAGGAAGGTTGAGAATCGTTTGACGACGAAAGGGTTCGAAAGTAGGGAAGGAGGACTTTTTTTTTTAAGCAGGAAGGAGTTTCTCTTCTTCTTCTTTTTGTTCGTTTGTTTCTTGTTTCAACTTCCCGTTCGTTTTGGGCAGAAGGAACAAAGAGGGGGGGGGGGGGGGGCAGGGAGATAGAGAGAGCGAGAGGAGCGAGAGGAGAGATATATGGAAATCTGATCCAAGAGGAAGAGAGAGGAAGATGTTTGTTTTGTCATCATTATTTTTTTTTTCTCATCATCAAGGAAAGTCTGATTGAGGATTTCAATTGATTTTAAGAAGAAGAAAAAAAGCTTGGGTCGACATAAGTCTGCGTACGGATGGAGACATGCATATATATATATATACCATGATCTATCGTGATAAGATGCACGTAAGAAAAAGAGGGAAAAGAAGAAGAAAAAGTTGACCTTTGAATGTCTTCGGGAAGGTAAGTCAGTGTTGATAAGAAATTTAAAGTTAGTTGTCCTCAGAACCTTCATATCTTTTTCCTTCTTCTCATGTTTGGGAATAAAAGAGAGAGCAAAAAAAAATCGACATAATCCAGATGCATCAAGAAGGCTTGAGTCATTCGACGAACGTAAGGCCAAGAGATTGTACTGAGGATGATGATGACATGATAGAGTACATGTAAGCATTTCAAGATTTAGCAATGTTTTCTCGAGAGAGGATAGACACTCGAGTTGATCATGATTGACTTAATAGCGATGAGGTCAACGAGATCCGTCGGGCTCATTTTAATCCCTGATCTATTCTCTCTTCCTTCTTCTCCTCCTTGTCCTTCTTTCCTTCTTATCTCCTTTCCCCCCACCTAGTCTTTTTCATCAAGGTCCTTCTCACGTCTAGCTCCAATTCGATCCTTTCAGCCATCAATCTCTCCTGCTTACTCGGTTTTCCACCATACTCAACGCTCGAAAATGTGTATGTTCGGTTCGCTTTATGTGGTAGTGATGATTCCCAGTGAAGTATGAGGCGAGGGTAAGTGATGAGGATGGTAGTGTGACCTCTTTTAAGAGAAAGAACAGACAGGATTGAAGATAGAAAGGTGTCGGGTTTCTTTCCAGTCAGTCCTAAAAAAAAAACAAAATCGGCGGCCACATTGGACACATATAGGAATCAACGAAGGGAAGAGAGAAAACTTACTGGGTTGAAAGTCTACGGAAAGCTTTTTGAAAATTACGACCATAATCTCCAGTTCTATGAGATGAACAGAAGAGCGATCATCAGAAAGGAAGCAAGAAAAATCGGATATGGTTGTGAATAAACATGGAAGAGACATCAATGTTTCGTGTGTGTGTGTGTGTGTGTGTGTGTGTGTGTGTGTGTGTGTGTGTGTGTGTGTGTGTGTGTGTGTGTGTGTGTGTGTGTGTGTATGCGAAACAACGAATATAAAGCTCACACCAAAACGATTGTCGCTCTTGAACCTTTCTGCCTAGCAGTTTGATCGGCGAATTGATGCATCTCCCGAATCATCAGTTCTACGAGGAGGGACGAGAACAATGCATAGCGTCAATGGGTTTGAAGCCTCCTCATATCAATCGATGCTTGGTTATCAAGACGTACCATCGGCTTGTTGACTCTTCTTGATACCATCAAAGGTATATCCGATCGTTTGAATCCCGCTTTCGGTTGTGCGACGGATGGCTTCCCATCGGCGAGTTTCCTCTTTGAGGATGGATGACGGACCAAGGGGAAATGAAAATCAAGTCAGTCTGATTGTTTGATCGATCGTGACTCATTAAATTGAACATTGATTTGCTTACCAACGTATTGACGGATCTGCTCAAGAGGACCCAAACGAGCTCTGACGTCGTTGAGAAAGTCGATGTGTCGAGGTGGGATGTGGATGTTCTCCTGTCCGTGCAGGTTTCACGGTGAGAATGGACGAGGAGGATGAAGTATGGTAGAGAGGATGATTAATCCAAGGGATGAAAGCTTAGTCGAGATTGAATCACGTTGGTATCATTCAGTACGGATGATGCTCGCCTGGTCCCAAAAGAGCGCAGTAGGAGAAGTCGCGTTAGGGAAGATGGAGCTAGTGCCGACAAAGGTTGTCGATTTTCGGTCGGTCGACTTGAGAGGAAGTACGCTGGGGTGAGACTGGATAGATATGAGTGTCGAGTGATGAGGATGGTTCTGATTCAGTCGAGAAGTCGGCTTAGATAGTATCGGTCGATTTAGATCATGACGACTCGAGGCTGTCGACGGGGTGTTGATGGTGCGGATAGACGAAGGTCTGTGGCATGTTCGACTATGAGTGTTTAGACAGGACAAGCTCCGTCTAGTGAGCATGCCTTGTCGAGGAGGTGGTGAAGGGATTATCGTCCTTCCCAAGGGAAACGGTTTAGGAAGGTCCAAGCATTCATCCGACCATCCACCTTCGCCTTGTCACTCCAATCCCTACCTCGCACCCACACAGTCTTGCCCACGACGCCTTCTCGTCTTCACCATGGCCGTCAGTTGTCCCACATTCCCAGCCTTTTGACGACGACAACTCGAAATCCCACTAACCGAGCCAATCCTCAAACCGACCGCAGTTACCACCAAACTATCTCAAGCCTTCCATCAAGGCCCTTCTCCTCTCTGCTGACCTCAATACGATTACCACTCGACAAATTCGCAAGAGACTGATCCAGAGTAATCCCACTCTAGAAGCATACGTCGACGAAAACAAGACGGCGATCGACGAAATCACCAAGAATCTCTTTTCGACTCTCGGGGACAATGCAGGCGAAGCTTCGGATTCCGAGGCTGAAAGGAAGAGTAAGAAGAAGCAGAAGAAAGAAGAAAAAAAGAGGGTCAAGACGGAGCGTGAGGATCATGATGGTCTTGGAGAAGGTGGGAAGGTCAAGACCGAGAAGAAGGTCAAACCAAAGAAGGAACCCCTTTCGGACGAACAGGTCGCTAGAAAACTTGCAGAGGAACTTAACGGAGAAAGGGGCAGTCGATCTGGTGCCTCATCTTTCACGTCTGCGAGAAAGAAGAGTAGCAGCGTCAAGAAGGTCGGATCAAAGGGAGGAGCAAAGGTCAGTCTTGGTACCTCTTTTCTTCGCTCTTGGCCTGGCCCTCGTGGCTTGGACGACGACGTCGAAGAGGCATTACGATGCACCTTATCTAAGAATTCGCTGACTCGGCTGCTCTTCTGCATGTTCGCTTTCGTGCCAAATTACCTCCTGTCTTGTTACCACCTCTCCAACCAACGCGACTTCTACCTCAAATTCAACACACGACCTCAGTCATCGGCTCTGCTCGATAGCGATGGGGAACCCATGTCCGGTTCTGAAGTGTCCGACGCCGAAGGTTCCAGCAAGAAACGCAAGCGAGCCGGTGGTGGAGGAGGCGCATTCAACGCAGAGATGGATCTCAGTCCAGAATTACAGGATCTTTTGGGAGAGTCCAGAGTGAGTAATCCGGTATCTACTTCCACCTTGCCCCTTTTCGAAGCATGGGACGATGCTTGAAGGTGGAAGCTTGGCTGACCATAAACCATCATTCAGCTCTCGAGACCTCAAACTGTTAAGCAGATCTGGGCCTACGTGAAGGAACGCGATCTACAAAATCCGGACGATAGGAGGTACATTCGATGCGATGATAAGCTAAGAGCAGTCTTCAAGACGTCTCAGGTACGTGCATCGATCGGACGATTGAAGCGACTGAGGATTGACTCGGCTGACGACTTCTGTGTTCTTCCACATACTCAACGTCACACGACGCAGGTTCATATGTTCTCAATGAATAAGATTCTCTCAGATCACGTCTATCCGATCCCCAAGGCGGAGTGACGAAAGTCTTTACAAACTCCTGTACCCGAATGACCTCAATCGTCACTCGTTTCCTCATCTAGAACCTACACCCTTGTTAACCACCTCTTCTGAGTTCATTGCATTCAACCATCTCTTGGCTTGTTTCTTTTTTCTTCTTGTTGTTTTTCTTGACATCCATCCGCATTCGTTCTCACGTTTAATCTCACGCTTCCTATTTTCTGCCGAGTCTTCAGAATCCGCTTTCGTTTGGTTCGCTATCGTTTGATTTGCATTCTTTTGTCCGAATCTGGCAGGAGTTACTCGCGTGAAGACGGATGAAGCGCTGGAGGTAGTTGTGTAAGGAGACGGGTGTTTGGATGTATTCCAGTTGATAGGGGTCAAGGGTGAAAATGTCAAGAAGGAAAGAAAGAAAGAACCGCTTCATTGGATTCATTCAACCCTGAAACTTCCGGGGATTCATTCAACTTCCACCCCAAACCTCCGACTCCTCTTCGACTCTCGACCTCCCATCCTCTCCTCCATCCCTCCCTCCCTTCCTCCTCATCTTAGGGCTCATGGCTTTCCTCCTACTCGCCGTCCTCGCCTTTGTGGCGTCAAGCCTGCTGGTCAGGGTTGATGCCCTCACCGCAGCCGAATGGAGAACGCGAAGCATCTACCAGGTCCGTTCCTGAACATTTCTAAACGTTTCTTGTGGGACTACTCGTATCCCGATCTGGAATCAAAATCTCCGAGGACAAGGTTACCATCAATCGATTCGTGGCCTGGGAACTAGTCAGGGATAATACAAGCCCGATCTCGCTCCGACGCGTCCTGGAACTCATGAATCCTCTTCTCTGTCCCTACTTGTCCGAGACCTCACTCTCCCCGTCCTTTCTTTAACTCGGCAGAGTTTTGACCTCATCGCGACCTCATTCTCCCACCATCTGTTCCACCTGTCTGCTCCTGAATCAACCCCTCAGTGCTTTGTCCCCTACCCCTCTGTACCAGGGGATCATATATGAGATCCCCCTGTGCATGTTAATTGAGGTCGCGTCGTCACGGGTTCCGGAATTGAACTTGGAGGCGGTGACATAATCATACACATATCATGCGTGGTTCACTCGATCAGGCGTCTTCTCGTCCTCCCACACCTGAGACCTTTCGAACTTTCTTGATCTACTCGAATTCACGACTCAACATCCAGGAAGATTTTTAGCGTGGAACTGATCTGACAGAACATGTTGATCTCTCCGATAGATCATGACGGATCGATTCGCTCTACCAGACAGTTCTTCCCCAGTCTGTGATGTATCGATTGGTCATTTCTGTGGAGGTAGTCTTGATGGGATCAGTTCGTACAACATCCACGTTCTTGAGACAGTAAGACTTTGTAACGCAAGCTGATGCTTTGGGTCACGTCCGTCACTGACCTTTCTGAATCCAGTCCACAAGCTCGATTATATCCAAGGACTAGGCTTTGATGCCATCTGGATCTCTCCGTAAGTGGGGGTCACTTGGAGTTCCTTATTTTTTTCGACCTGATAGCTCATATCATTTCGTCTCGTTTCATCATCTAGCGTTGTCGAAAACATACCAAACTCGACCGCTGTTGGCGAGGCGTATCATGGTTACTGGCCTTCTGACACCTTTGGTAAAGAGTTCATGGTTTGATCTACTCTCTTGAATTCCGTCAGTTTCACAACTGACTCTACTTGATGCACGCCATCACCTTTCGTAGCGACTGCCAACCCAACCTCACTCTCCGATCTCTCTACTGCTCTCCACGCCAGAGGAATGGCACTCATGGTCGACATAGTCGTCAACGATGTGGCTTTTCCTCTCGCTTTAGCCGATTCTATCTTTGATCCAACTCTAGGTCAATCGGCGAAAGGAGGTGACGGAGTTTACGGTCTGTTCAATGAAACGACGGATTATCATCCGGAATGCGTCATCGATTATGACAATGTCACTAGCGTTCAAAACTGTGAGTCCTCCCATCCAAATCCTATAAGACACGTCGAACTCCAGGTTCTGGATTGACTGACTTTCCCGGATGTCTATATATATGATATATAAAAAAAAAACAGGTTGGCTTGGTGATCCCGCTCCCGTCGTCCTCGCTGATCTCAACACCCAATCAACTCGAGTCCGTAAACTTCTTCAAGATCACATCAACTCCCTCGTCTCGACTTACAAAATCGACGGACTCAGGATCGATGCTGCCAAACATGTCGAAATCGATTTCTGGAAAGACTTCAAGGCGGCAGCTGGCGTGTTCATGATGGGTGAAGTTCTGGATGGAAGTGAGTCTTCGATCAAGAGCGTTTGGTTTGGTTCGGTTTTGATTTATGGTTAAATCGAGCTGACGAGTTAATACTTCACTGATCATTTCAAACTCAGATCCATTCGAAACCCCCGTCTACCAAAAAAGTGGATTCGATTCGATTCTCAACTATCCGATGTGGTTCCCCCTCAAGTGCGTTTTGTCATAACTTTGCTTCTCATCCTCAGACGCTTCTGCATCTATTTGACCGACCGAGCGATCAATCGATCCCCTCTCTACTTGCAGACGAGCCTTTACCTCAGCTTCTGGTTCTCTCAAGGAACTTGCTGATATGATCTCAACGATCAATTACTACTTCCCTGATCCGACTGTGCTGGGAACCTTCGTTGGAAACCACGATCGTAAGCTTGTCACGATGCCCTCGAGTCCTCCACGTAAAACTGCCACTCATCGATGCCAACCCCTTCGTATGTTCGCTATCGATCGCAGAACCCCGAATCCGATCTTACATAAACGATACAGCTGTGAGTCAACTATTTTCATCGACTCTGCGCGTTCCTTCAACTCGAGGCTGACCGACTGTGGTTTTATTTTATCTGTCTGTTCCAAATCGCGACGTACTCCTCAGCTTCTGCAGAACATGATTGCTTTCCCCTTTGTGACTGACGGAATGCCAGTCACGTATCAAGGGGATGAACAAAGTGGTGCTGATGGGGGTAGGTTTTCATGGCAACCCAATCCCATTCCCTGTCGATTCTGTCAAGATACCCCCACTAACGAGGTCTCTTTTTCTTCTTGTTACACCCGGCCATTCCTTCCTCAGCAACCGATCCGTTTAATCGAGAAGCTCTCTGGCAATTAGGTGGAACTCCTTATGATGTCGGTTACATCATCTCCTATCCGTATCTGACCTGCATAGCCCTCTGACCATCTCAACCGTCTGTTACGTCCACAAACAACAACCATCGCCAAATTCTACAGACTGGGTCTGAATGGTACACATATCACAAGAAGCTCAATGTAATTCGAAGAGCTGCTGCTTCCTACTCGCTTACGTTCTACACCAATCTCGTGCGTGTTCCTGTCTCTATGAATCACTCGCTTGATCTTCACTACTTTCTGTAATGCTCGGTCTTTCTCACTTCCTTTCGATATCATCATTTCTTCCATCCGAAAAAAAATACAGACGACTCCCCTCTCTCCCCTCCCGACATCGACTTCTCATAGTCTCATCGTAACCAAGGGTCCTCTCCTCTCCATCTTTTCCAACATCGGTTCATCGTCTCCTCCTTACTCTCTCTCGTTCAACTCGAAGATCTACCAAGCGAACGCAACGGTCGTTGAACTCTTGACTTGCTCGAAAGTCACTGTCGGGTCAAGTGGAGATATGAGCATCAACGTAAAGAACGGAGCTCCTCAAGTGAGTCGACTGGCTTGATTCTCTTTCATTCGTTCCTCCTGCCCTCTACCCTCTCCCTACTCCTTCTGTACTTTCGCGATCCAGATATGTGTCCGATGTGAGGGACTAGAAAGAAATAAAGAAGAATCGCTAACCAACCAGAAAAACTCATCTCGATTCCCTTCTCTCCAGATCTACCTCCCTTTGACAGCCATCTCAAAATCATCCGGCCTATGCCCCACAATCGCAGCCCAAGTCACGTGTCAGGACAGAGTCTATTCTAGATCAACTCGAGGCGCTCAATGATACCCAAAATTAGAGATTTTCTTCCTTTCAAGAGACTCCTTCGTAGTCTTTTCATGATCTCCCCTCTGTTCAACTAGACTTGCTTCTTTGATACCCCCCTTTCAGTCTCCAACGCCTTCTCATTGTTTTGAAAACGATCTTATGGTTCTTGTTAAGAGATCTTCCAGGCTCTCGAACATGAACATCTAAGTCAATCATCATTCCAAATTGATCCACCATTCGACCCAGATCGATGTTCATGTCAATCAATTACTATCATCCGATCCCTGCATCCTGACCAATCCAATCTCGTCCATCCCGTCAACGTTCGACTTGATGTACTCTGTACTCTGATTACCTCCCATCGATGTCATGTTCTGAATGTTCAGACTTTGATTACCAACGAATCGAACTCTCCTCTCCCCTGACAATCCTCCTTCGTCTACGTCTTTGTCATCTACCTCCATCTCCGTCCTATTCCCTTGTTGAGTACTTCCTAATTCCCTTCCCTCTAGTTCTTCTCCTTCTTCTTCCTCTTCCTCGTCCCCTTCCGTGAAAATCCTTGATCGTTCCTTTCCTGATCCTCTCGAACTTCTCGTCACTCTCTTCTCTCTTCCTCCTCGATCATTCGCATTCATCTTACCACCACCACCACCACCACCACCACCACTACCTCTGACTTTATCTCTCTTACCATCATCATCATCATCATCCCCACCACTACCTTCGCCAAATGCAGGTAATCCACCATTCCATTCCTCAGATCCATCCTCCTGTTCGTCCTCATCCGACGAGAAGTAATGAGTCGTTTTCGAACCATGAGTTCTTTTGGTAGTCATCGTTGGTCCAGACCTTAGAGTTGATGAAGTCGTCATCGCTCTCATGGAAGGTCGGAAATGATGACGTTGTTGTTGATGATGCTGATGATGATGATGATGATGATTATGCGACGAAGAAGCGCGTGAGGAAGATGAAGAACCATTCTTGTTTGGATCATCGATGGATGATGACGATGGATTGAAAGTGAGAGGTGTGAATGTGAGGGTCTTGCTTGATGTAAGTAGTGGAAGAGGTAATGGAGCTAAATAAGTGCAAGCAAAGGAGAGGTAGAAAAGATTCCAAAAAAGAAAAATCGAACGCAAAACATATAGCAATGGATTAGTTCCTGAAGTTTGTATTCTTAAGAAAGAATCCAACACTTTGTTCCAAGTAGATCAGGGTGAACAAGGAAAAAAAAAAAAAAAAAAAAAAAAAAAAA
>BCKM01000022.1:316219-336846 GCA_039545415.1 Udeniomyces megalosporus | reverse complement strand
AAAAAAAAAAAAAAAAACACAGAGAGAGAGAGGCATGCTAACCTGATGGTACATGTTGTTGATGATGCGAATGAAGATTCGGTTGGTGTATCATCTGAGAAGGAGGAGGTTGGTTCTTCTTATTCTCTGATGGGATCTCAAAGATGAGTTCTGATCCTATGAGTTCCGTTGCTCGACCTTTGAACATTTGATTGTTGACCTTGAGAAAAGGTGTTGGTGTATTAAGACCCTTTTTTTAGAGAGCGAAATCGAATTGGGTTAATCAGAAACAAGGAAAGATTAAGAACGAGGACAAAAAAAACACTTACGACTAGAGACCATGTATGTTTCCCTCTCAGCTGTTCTGGTAACTGAGTTTCATATCCTCCTCCTCCTTCCCCACCACCATCACCTCCTTCTCCAATATAGCTCAAACTCCTCGATCTCCTACTTCCTTCTTCTGTCAACATTTCCTCAACTCCCTCATCTCCTTCATCATCTTCCTCTTCATCTTGATCATCACCTCCCTTCTCGACATTCCCCTTTCTTTCTCGATTGGAAGAAGAAGAAGGATCACCATTCGTTTTGGTTTCAGAACCAGATGGGATTGTTGACGTGGACGTAGAAGGTCGATTGAATACGGGTGGGATGGAAAGTCGTGAGGTATCAATTGCCGATGATAATGAAAACGTGATGAAAGTTTCCTTTTTTTTTCGTTTCCAACACAAGAGTAAGAATAAGAACAAGATCATACACCTCAGGATCATGACTCTCGAGTGTGTGTGAGTGCGGAAGGGTGTGTTTATACGAACTTCGATTTCTTCATCCCATTCCTGATCAGAGGCAAGTCCATCATCGTCCTCATCACCTTCAGCGAAATGAGTTACCTCCACATATGTAGGTTCTATGAAGGGTCTATCCATCTTGAGATTTGACGAGTCGAAAGTCGAAGGTAGAGAGGAAGACGTAGAAAGGATTCGATGTTGGTTCGCTTGATGAGAGAGAGGTTGAACGATGAGATCTATCGAAGAGTTGGAGTCAATCAGAGCTTGCAGATCAACCAGAGTTCTGTTCTCGATGGAGCAAAGTAGGAGTGTAGAGAGAAGAGGTAGACGATGATGATGATGATGATATTGGACGAGTTTACTCTCCTCTCTAAAACCCGGATTAGAGCGAAAGTTAGACGCGACTTTTCATTATCGTTTCGTCTCTTCCTCTGCTCCCCAACGCAAAAAAAACGCACATTCTAGAAAGTCCTTCTATATTATTGAAGCAGAGGTACAGATAGATGAAGAAGGAAAAAACTGGAACGAGCGAGGCTGATGGACCGAAAGAGTGTATCAAAACGAGCGAAACGAAGCGAGAGAACGAAGTAGCGAGAAATTGACGAAAGCAAGAGGTGTTTAAAAGATTAAAAAAAAAAAAAAAATCTATCGTCGACCCCAAGAGGAACCCGACTTCTTCTGGGGCTGAACGGCACGGACTCCGTTAGCGAGAGGCTTGATGACTGCCTGTCGAGATTGGAGGTCTACGAAGGAGGAGGGGATAAGATAGCGTCAATATTGAGCAGAGCGGTATTTCTCGGAAGATCAGCTTACATGATCGCTTCATAGTGGAAGCATCGCAAGTGACAGATTCGTGGGTAGATGCGGGGCAGGTAGCGTTAGATTTTTGCTGGCCGGTATTAGCGTTCTTGGTATAGTCTGGATGTCCTGCACCGCTCTCGGTGTAGTAGCAGTAGGTGCAGCCACCTCCCTGGCATGGAGTCCCAGGTCCTCCAGGGCTGAATAGAAAGAAAGGTCAGGCCAGCTAATCAGCATGAGTGATGAAAGTCAGAAGCCGAAAGGCTCGAAGATATATGTGCGCACTTCTTTCGGCAGTAGACGATAGTCTTGGAAGGGTAAGAGTACTGCTCGTATCCATCAGGGCAAGAGTAGCTGAAAGAGAAGCAAAGATAAGTGAGGAATTCATCCCTGAAGAGACACTGTGGCGAGGACTCACCTCGTGGTGGGGTTGGGGCAGGTACTAGAGCAGGAGACTTCCTCGGAGGGTGTCTCTGGGCAGGTAGATCCGGACGATGAGGGATCCACAGCGTAGTTGTCTTGAACTTGGTAGTTGCTATTAGAAATATGAAGTCAGATTTGATGTACGAATAGACGAGTTGATCAGTAGAGGTCTTACCAGATTTCTCCTCCATCATCCCTGATGATCGAACAAGAGCAGAGCGGAAAGATGTCAGATTGGTTGCAACGATGAAATCCCTAACTCGTAGGCTCAAACTCACTGCCGGCAGTAGACATAGTTGTCATCTTGAGCCGCAGATGCGGAATAGCCATAGGGACATGAGTATCTGGATCATAGAACGAGTCAGCGGCTGTCGCTTTGAGTGGTGGAGTAGCGGTCGAACTCACGTGGTGGTAGGAGAAGTACAACTCATCCGGCTGGTGGTACCAGATGCCCTGGGAGCTAAGGCAGCTCGAGGAACAGCAGCAACGCCGGCCAAGGCAGACGAAGCCAAAGCGAGTGTAGAGATGGCGGAGTAGGCGAAGAGCATAGCAGCGGGTAGAGAAAGCGAAGGGAAATGCGAGAGAAGCGAGAAGGAGAGAAGGGAGGTAAGAAGGATGTGGTTGAAGGGAAACAAGACGGCTCGTTCGTCTTGAATGGATTTTACGAAGCCCCAGGAAAATTAATGAGACATCGTGATCTTGTATAGACCGAAAGCGGTAAGGAGCAGACGGAAAGACGTTGTTCGGAGAGGGATGACGAGTTGAACCACAGATTCGGATCTCCGAGACCTTGGCCATTGTTCCCCCCTGAACGCGTTTCAACCTGACCGCTTTTGTTCTCCCATTGTTCGCGAATCGCTGCGCCTCGGCTCAGGTTTGGTCCGGGAGAGATCGGTTCGTTCAGAAAGTCCGATTCCCAAGGACGAGGTACATGAAGTGAGTCGCCGTTGGATCAACGATCGCTCGTCCGGCCTTGAGATAGGTCGTCGCCTCTACTTCCTCCTGTATTTCTCCTTGTCTCTCACGTTCGGAAGGTCTAGATCTGAGGACCGAAAAAATTCTTCAGTCTACCCCGCAGGTATGGGATTCAAAACGATGGGTCGACGATTGTCTCCATTCAAATCGGCCTCACCACGAACAATGGACTACGCGATGATCGTTCTCTGCTCTAAATTGATTACTCTGTCCATCCATATGAGACTAAACAGATCTGATCAGCCGGAGGCTGCCTAGCTGAGCCAACCAGGGCCGAGTCGTTATCCTGTCTATGAACTTTCTTCGCTGTTTCTTACTTACAGCACCTTTTTGCTTTTTGGGACAGGTATCATTCACCAGAGTACAGGTATGAGTGGGCTTCAGGAAGTACAAAGCTCACGGGAGGCATCTCGAGAAGAAATAGGCAGTTACATTGAACCACCGACGTGGAGCGCTATTGGAGATATGACGCCGACCAGTCATAACACAAACACAGCTGACTCCTCCCTCTATCCAGGAGCTTGGGCTGGACGCTCGTCAGCAGAAGAGCGAAGATTTGAGCACCCTATACCTCGAATACGTCACCAGGTTCAAACAAGCCTGAATCAAGGGACGAAGCAGTCGTCGATTGTTATCAGCTTGACACCTTGGTCGTTTTGAGGTACCAGCAGCATCACTTTGAACATGAGTTGAGAGGCGCTTACGACAGTGATTGGAGGGAGACGATTCATAGACGATATGTGTCAGAGAAGTTGCACTCTCAGGGGCTGTAGATGAGGTATCGAAGCATTGAAAGGGCTTCAAAGGGAGAGTGGAAATCAGTCAACAAAGTTTGGACTGTGTTCCCCTGATCAAGCGTCCTCCTCCTTCTTGGACTTTCATACAACATCCTATATACTGATTTATAATCACAAACAGCTCTATGACACATAAATCACAAGACCACAGACCTTCCCAAATCCGTCAACCCAATCGACCTATCGTCGTCCATCTCGATCAAGTACAAATCGACGGCAGCCCTCGCATACGGCAGGAAACCATTGACGCCCGCTTGAGCATACACCCCTTCACCATTACATTCTTTCAGAAAGGCCACAAATCCCTCACGCCTTGGTGCAGCTATCTCATCGGGGAAGGTACGTAGAGCTCGGATGAGGGATGGAAGTAATCGGGGACGACGAGAGGTGAGAGTGATGATGTGGACGCGGAATCTGCCCTACGTGGATGATCGGAGAAACCCAGAAGAGATGGTGAAGTAGTTGGCGAGACATGCGAATGGATGATCGGTTGGACGCTAGCAAGACGGTGCTGGGTCGTGAGTCGAATCCATTCGCGTCCTTCACCGCCGTGATAACGTCCTAGCTCAATGATTCCCAACTCTTCAGCTCTCGTCGCGAATTCCTTCCACGTGGCCATTCCTGCAGTAGCGAGACTCTCTGCTCGACGAGGTAACTTTTGCGCAATCATGGAGCGTAGGGGTGGTTTGTCGTGTGGGAATTGTGAAAGGAATTCGATCAAGGAAGCAAAGGGCCGTAAGTTTGGTGGAAGATCGACATCGGTGAAAGACACAGGCGAGAAAACGCTCGTTTGAGACATGACGGATACAGAGGGGGTCCGAGTCGGATGAATTGGACCGGATCGATAGGGGTGGGTCAACCGAACCCACTCCCGTTCAGGTGGACCTCCAAGCTGGACGATCCCTAATCGTCTAGCCTTCATCGCATAATCCTTCCAGTTTTTGACTCCAGCAGCTGCGAGCGTCGCGGCTCTTCGAGGAAGTGTTTGTGATACGATTCCTCGAAGCGGTGGTGGATCAAAAGGGAGCTGACGAAGTCGTTCGATAAGAGGAGCGAATGCCCTTGATTCCGATAGCGAGAGAGAGGAGGGAGAAAGGGAGGAGTTGATGAGCCCTGAGATGCTAGAAGATGGAATGTCGATACGATATGGCTTAGTGAGACGGATCCAGGTCTCTTCCTCGTCGCACTCGATGATTCCCCTAGACTCAGCTGCTTCAATGTATCCCATCCAGTCCGAGACTCCGAGGTGAGCCATGGTTGCTGGGCTGACGGGCAGTCGACTGTGAATGTCGACTTGGCGTGGTGGAGGGTTCCAAGGTAACGTTTGGAGGAGGAAGATGAGTGGTGCGAATGGCTGATCTGACGATGCATCGGCAGCAAGATCAGATGCGAGTGGTGGATGGTTATTGGTGACGACCGAGAGAAGAGGAGACTCGACAAGGGTTGGTGAGAGATTGGGTGCTGGCGAGTTGTAAACGGATTCGCCTTGGATAGAGGATGCCGTGAATGAGGGAAGTTCAGGTCCTTGTCCGTCGATACCAGCGATTGAGGGTGCCTGAGAAGGGGTATCCTGTTGCTCGCCATCCATCAAGTCGATAAGATTCGAGGAAGGCAAAGCCGGCCGAGATCCAATGGGTGGAGCATCGAAAGGGGCAGTAGTCGACGCAACGGAAGACTCTGGGAGTGAGGTGGAAGGTAGCACGGATGAGCTGGATGTAGGAGAATGAACTTTAGAGTCGCCCTCAAAAGATATGAGATGGCCTCTGTTCCCAGTATGGGATGTTGGATTCACGGGGTCGGAAGAGGGTTGAGTAGCAGGGATTGAGGAGGCGGCGATGTAGGATTCGGCCGCTCCAAGATCCATCGGCTGGTCGACCTGTTGCATATCAGTCGATTCGTTCCATGGAAATTTCGGAGATGAGTCCAGGAATTTGTCGAGATCTTGTGCAGAGACATCATCCCAGGGTGATGTTGGCGGTCTAAGCGGTGCCGGTGGACGCTCGCTTCTCAGGGGAAAAGGCAATATCTGTGAAGCCGAACATCGGAGAGCCTCCGAGAGGTTGACTGGGTGGTCTACGAGGATAGTGTTGATTTGTCTACAGAAATCAAATAGCGTGTATGGTTGAACGACCTGATTTGGATGAGAGGGGGTCGAAGCCAGAGACGGACCTGTCTTCGAGAGCCGTGAGCGTGGACGCGTGTAAAGGACATGTAGAACTAGAGCAACAAGCCCCGAGAAAGCGTCAGCCCAGCCAGAATCTTAAATCCAGTCTGTAATCGCCGAACGAGGATTGACAGTAGGACTACTATTGGTTTGGTTTGGTCGAACGCGAGTAGCACCATCTCAGCCGTCAACGCCCGGACGACCTCATCCCTCTCTGCAACTAATACACTCGAGGCTATCTGTCGCATCTCAGCAGAGATTTCGGTGCGAGATGCATAGACCGTGGTCGCGAGCGATCGTCCGAGAGGCCGGAGGGAAGTCTTGAGCTCGGCGAGAAACTCTTTTGTCGAGCCACCAGGTGGCAGTGGGAAGTAGTCTGGACGCAATAGTCAGGAGCGATGAGCTTGTCAGAAGCTGTCCACATCAAGGCCCTCGCAGTTGACCACGAACAGGAACCTCAACCAACTGACCAAGATCCCAAAAGATGAAGACATGCATTTCGGCGGGCTGCGCCTTTACCTCAGCCCTCCGCCCCTTCGAGACAAGCTGAGCTCTGAGGGTGTCGAGCTCCTTTCGAATATTGCAAAGGTCCTCCATGGGGAGTCGCTGGTAGCTGGCGGCACAGGGCGAGGTAGTGTTGAAGAGGTCAGGGCCAAGGACCGGCTGTCTCCGAGCTTTTCGAGTTTTGTTTGGTGATTGATTTCGAGAGCTTGTCGAGAGTTTCAACGATTTTCTTCATGCCACTCATTCTCAGATTTCTTCGTGCACATCGACTAAAGGTCGGACTGAATTCTGCAAGGAGTACGTCGTTGATAGAAATTACACAATTGCGCCCCGTGCTAGATCCGTCAACTGCATGAACTTTAGTCCTTCGAACTTCCCGAGTCCTATGTCCATCGCCAGCTGCAGATACTTTGTAGGACCCCATGTGCCTGCTTCCTCGTAGATATCCTTGGAGCTAGTACAGAACGTTTTCAAATGTAGATAGCCCTTCTGTCTGGGCTGAGCGCATTGGTACGGGAAAGTGTAGAGCGTTTGGACAAGAGGATGAAAGCACGATGGGATGGAAGATGAGATGTTGATTTCTGAGAAATCTACAGCAGTGGTTTGATCTGGTCAAGTCGATGTTATGAGAGAAAGAGACTCAAGTGGTGGTACAGATACAGAGCCATCCAGATACATTGGAGTTAGGTGCACCCAGTTCTTATCTGCGGGCCCGCCCATCTCGACGATCCCGAGTTCCAACGCTCTGGCAGAGTACTTTTTCCAGGAGGAAACTCCAGCAGCAGCGTAACTCTCTGCTCTGTAGGGAAATTTCGAAGCTACATCCGTGCAAAAGGGAGGAGGATCGTGGGGGAGGGTGCGGAGATAGGTGATTAGGGCAGCGAATGGCTCGAGGGTGGAAGATGGACCAGGTCGGTATTCAGCTGACAAACGGATCCAGGCATCTTCATTGTGACCGCCGCATTCGACGATGCCTAGCTTCTTGGCTTTGGACGCGAACTTTTTCCAGCTACTGACTTTGGCAGCTGCGAAGCTGTCCTGCCTGCGAGGTAGGGTGAGGCTGACTGCCTCTCGACGCGGTGGGGGGTCGTGGGGAAGCTTTTGAAGATGCGTGATAAGGGAAGCAAACGGTCGTATGGAGGAAGGCAATGAAGAGGGTGATTGGGCGACGATACGCCCTTGAGATTGCCGCTCCCTTGTCGGCGCAGGAGCTGGGCTGACCTCGGATAATGAAGTACTAGACGGCTTCGTGTGGGTACGTGAGGTCGAGAGATGCGACAGGGTAGGAGATAGATGCTTTGACTGGTCTTGAACGCTTGCAGGTTCAGGTGGAGCTGAAGGTGGATCTTCTTCAGGTGATAAAGTGGAAAGGGATTGAAGGAGTGTGGTCTGATCTTCGCCGTCGACGGTGCCGAAAGAGAAGAGCTGACCGCGTAAAGCGGAACGTTTTGACGTCACGACCGGCTTGTCATTACTTGTCGGATGATTGAGGTTCGCCGAGTGGTCCACGTCCATCGGCCCGAAATCGTCTTGATCGAGAAGAGAAGACGGACTTGCATAGAAGGGGATATAGATTGAGGATGAGGCGAGATGAATGGCAGGATCTTGCCGGGGGGACGTAAGCGTGGATGATGGGGAGTTACTGATGGTAGCCAAACTTGGAGGACAAGGAAGCATCTGCGATGCCGAGAGACAAAGGGAGATAGGAACTGTATGTGGATGGTCGAACAGAAGGGTTGAGACCCGTCTGGACAGAAGGGTATTCAGCAGATCGCAACCGATATGAGCGATATGAGCGGTGAGCGAACCTGTCTTCGAGAGCTGAGAGAGTAGAGGCATGGAGAGCACGCGTTGATCTGTCGTGTGTACCTAGTCTTTCAGTCCCATAATTTACTACTCAGTCGTCGAAAATTTGACATACAGCAGAACTATCAGCGGTTCGTAGTCCCACCCCGCCAGAAGCATGTCAGACGTCATGTCTCGCGCTATATCCTCTCTGCTTTTTGATGACGATACTTGCACTCCTTGTCGCATGTCAGATGAGACTTCGGAGAGCGAGGTGTATCCTTTGAGAGCATGTAGTCTTCCGAGGGGTCGAAGAGTCGTCCGAACTTCAGAAAGAAACTTGCTAACAGACACCTCATCAGGCAAAGGGTAGTGATCTGGTTGTTCACAGAAGTCTTTGTTGGCCACAGCGATGCGTTCGTCGCGTCAAAGAGGAACCAACAAGGACTCACCCAAGTCCAGAAACACAAACACGGCTTGGGTCCTGCCTCTCGGCGACATCGCAGGAGGTCCAGGCGAAGTCTGCTCGTTGTGGATGGCGAGTATCTCCTTCGTGGATAGCGTAGCATGGTTAGGGTCTGAGCATAGAGGAGATCCGTTCACGCTCATGGCAGACTGGGTTGTCGGCTGTCTTGAAGGAGAATGTGGTGTGAATGAAGGCTGTCAGTCCGTTCCAGGGTGAGTCTTGAAGCTCATGTCAGGACCCGAATATATGCATTCTTCGAGTAGGACCAAGGAGGACAGCAGTTACGCGAGGCAGCAATGAGAGGATCATGGACGACAACCAGAAAGACTCAAGTCAAGATAGATCAGATCCGGGAGCATGGAGAGTGAACAGTGACGTCACCCAAAAGATTAGGCACGAGACACTTCTTTCCTCTTTCATTCGCGAGCACCCATCCTCTTCCCTCTTTCCTCGTCCTTCGTCAGCTGACGGCACAATTCGGAACTGTATCCTCTCACTCGTCTCCTGTCCGCTTCTAGGACGTTCGTTCCAAAAACTTTCGCTTCACCTCTCTCGTCCCATCCTACCTTCTTTCCCCTTGTCTTTCGATCTTTCGCCATAATGCCCCCTCGAGCTCGACCCACCTCTCAAGCTGCGGCTGCCGTCAAAAAGACGCCTACTCGTCCATCTAGAGCCGCCTCTGCCGCAGCCAAGCAAGCCATCACTTCGGACGCCATCAGTGCCGCCTCGGAAAATGCTGATGACGTCGGTTCGGACACGATCGACGCGACAAAGTCCTCCAGCAAGTCGGATCGATCCAAGAATGCCACTTCCAAGCAAGATCAGAGTGATGAGGAGGACGAGCATTTCCCTAGCTCAGAGTCAGAGGACATCTTCGAGGATGATGAATCGATGGCTTCATCCGATGGAGAGCTTGATGAACCCGACCTTTCCCCTCCTCCCAAAGCCACCAAGAAATCTCGCAAAACCCCAACCAAGTCGCCAAAGGCGTCCAAGGCGTCTGCTCTCTCCACTGCCGCCAACCAGGTAGCTGACGATGCTGCCGATCTCGCCGAATCAGCCGGTCACCTTCTCGACTCACCCGCCACCTCAGTCGCTTCAACCTCTGCCTCGACCACTGCTTCGACTCCTTCCAAGCCAGGCAAGAAAGCTGCTACCCCTCGCAAGAAGAAAGAACCCGTATACGAACTCGATGCCGAGGGGAACCCTCTAGTTGGAGAGGACGGACAGCTCGTCGAGAAGAAGCCCAAGCCTCGAGCTAAGCCCAAGCCAAAGTACGAGCTCGATGCCGATGGGAACCCAGTCATTGGGGAAGACGGAAAGCCTGTCGAGAAGCCAAAGGCGGTCAGGAAGAAGAAGGTCAAGGAGGTCATTATCTACGATGTCCCAGAGGTTGAGAAACGACTCACAACCTTCAAGGGAAGGCTTGGATACGTGAGCTTATCATGCTTGTTATAACTTTTTGACATGCTCATTGAGCTTACGCCGTTTGTTACTCCTCCAGGCCTGCCTCAACTCCCTTCTTCGAGATCAAGACCCTCGAGTCTTCTGTTCTAGAACGCTACGACTCGCCACTCTCCTCGCGGACGATGGACCTGAGAAGCTTGTCGAACTCACCACCCAGAACACCCTCGATCTCATGACCATTCTCAAGTGGAACGCTGACAACAATATCAAGCTCTTCCGCCTCAGTTCCGAGGTCAGTTCATGCCCACGCTTTCAACTCTGTGTTCCTCTTCTAGTGCTTTGCTGATGGATGAATCATCACGTCAGATGTTCCCATTCTGTTCCCATCCCGAGCATGGCTACAAGATCATCGAACGCCTCCCCGTCGCAGCCGCCAATCTGGCCGAGGCTGGTAAATTCGCCCGTGAGAATGACATGAGAATCACTGCCCATCCCGGACAATGGTAAGTAGGCTTGTCACCATATCGGCTAGCCTCTACACACCTACTGAATGTCTATGTACCTATATGATTGGCTCAGGACTCAGCTGGCTTCTCCTCGAGAGAGCGTTTTCGAGAACGCTGTTCGAGATCTAGACTATCATTGCCAGATGATGGACTGCATGGGCATGGACAAGGACAGTATCATGGTCATCCATATGGTGAGCTCAACATAGTCATCCTTATGGACGCCTCATGGATGCTGATCTGGCATTGCTATTCTTCGCCGCGACTTCTAGGGTGGAGTTTATGGAGACAAGGAAACGACTCTCGCTCGCTTCGTTGAAAACTACGCCAAGATACCTCATCACATCCAACAGCGGCTCGTCCTCGAGAACGATGAGATCTGCTACTCAGCCGATGACCTTCTTCCCATCTGCCAAAAGCTCGAAATCCCATTTGTCTTCGATTACCATCACGATTGGATTAACCCATCTCGACTACCCCCACCTCTCATGATGCAAACCATCTGCGATACCTGGAAACCTCGAGGGATCCGGGTGAAGCAGCATCTCAGCGAGGCTCGAACTGGG
Source organism: Udeniomyces megalosporus (assembly GCA_039545415.1). NCBI lineage: Eukaryota > Fungi > Basidiomycota > Tremellomycetes > Cystofilobasidiales > Mrakiaceae > Udeniomyces > Udeniomyces megalosporus. The sequence goes on along the minus strand of BCKM01000022.1, from coordinate 325,691 downwards.
GCAAAGACCGTTCCGGAGCGAAGAGGTCACTCGGACCGATGCGAGAGACTCCCGCTCGGATTAGAGGAGAGTATCCCGATTGCTCAAAGACAGATGGAGAGGAGAGCAGTTGTGGAGAGAATCGGAACGGAAGGTGGGAAAGTTGTCCTCGAGGAAGGAGAGGGAAAGATCAAGGATGAGGAGGACGTCAAGATGAGCGAGAAGGAGGTTGGAAAGGAAGTTGGAGAGGGAGGTGTACTCGATGGCGAGGTCCTCAAGGAGGCTAAGCCGACCGACGAAGATGGTCTCGAGATTACCGAGTAAGTTGTGTCTGTATCTCATCGCTACAACTGGATGTGGGCTTTACTGAGGCGATCTGGTCTGTCTTTTCTTGTAGATTTGGAATTCGTATGGGTCTTCCTGACGATGTCGATCTCATGATTGAGGCCAAGGGTTTGTTTCTTTACTGCCATCGATCGCTCTCCTCACTCCCAGCTCATCGTTGTGCTTCTCTTTCATCTAACCGCTCTTCTCCTTGTAGACAAAGAACAAGCCGTTCTTCATCTCTTCAATGTTTACGATCTTTTCCCTGTTCATCGAGGCTCCTACATCCCACCCAAACCACCCGCTCCTCGTTCCCCTTCACCTGATCCCTCTGCTCCCATCCCCAAAGACAAGGATGGAAACCCCATCGAGCTCACTCCGATGGCCAAAGCCAAACGAGCCAAAGCCAAGGCAAAGGTCGTCGCTGGTCAACGTCGAGAAGCTCGAGAGGAAAAGAAACGAAGGGAAGAAGCTGGAGAAATCGAGGGAGAAGGAGAGGAGGAGAAGGTTCCGGTGATCGAGGAAGAGGAGAGGATTGATCAGGATAAGATCCAACCGGTCAAAGGAACTAAGGGGAAGGGCAAAGGAAAGGCTGGATTGAAGAGGACCAAGAAGGAGGCTGACGACGACGACGCCGTTAAGGAGGAGCAGGACGAAGAGGAAGAGGAGGAGGTCATCCCGAAGAAGAAGAGAAAAACTCCCATCAAGAAGGCAGTGGTCGCTGATGAGGAGGACCAGGAGGAAGCACTAACCAAGAAACCCAAAAAGTCACCCGCCGCTGCCAAAAAAACCAGGGCGACAAAGAAGTCAGTCGCCAAGAAGGAGGATGAGGAGAAGGAGGCGGGTGTCTCCGGATTTGGTGGTGATGATTCGGAGCTCTCTGAGATGGAAGAGTAAATTCAAGTGTAGATGTCTGAGATTTTTTATTTTGTTTGTTCTGTTGTCTCTGTGCGTTGGTTTTTCTTATACTGTATCGCAATGATCTGTTTTCATACCCTCGTTTCTGGTTCCCTTCCGGATGATGATCAACAACACATGACGTGACCCCATAATCATTCGGACCGAGGAGCCACCGTCCTTGAACTAGAGCGAAGCCAGGGATAGCATACGATCTCAACAAATCATCATTATCAAGCGACTACCTTCTTTTTCTTCCTAACTTGCAAGCTGTTAACCACGACCGGGGTCGACCCCGAATTCCCCAACCCTTGAGCCACATTTCCCTGACCAGTGAATTCACCTCCTTCCACCAATCCATCAGCAGCAGTCTTCCTCTTTCTCGACCTTTCCTCCTCCATCTTCAAATCAACCTCCACAGCCTCAATTCTTCCCTCAGCCTCTTCGAGTTGTTTTGCAGAGAGTAACGTATGAATCGTTTCATCAAGGAGTCTACTCCCAAACTCAACGAGGAAATCCGTAGCGAAAGCTTGATTGAGAAGGGTCGAGTAAAGTCGAGTATAGAGCGGTTTGGGAAGGAGATGAGATGTAGAGGATGACTTTGATGATGATGATGAGGAATTGACTCCAGAGGCGTCATCGATTTCATTGGCGTTATGTTCGATATTGAGATGGGCTGAAGGGGAGGGTGGACTGAATGTCAATGTTGGTAATGCCTCGTCTTGAGTATCGTCATTCGGTCCATCTTTTTGACGTTCAAAATCGGTGACGCAAAAAAATCCAACGGTCGAACCGAGTCTACATTCTTGTCGACTGCCCAAGATCTCGTAAAATTCCGCTTCGGTGAGTTCGGAGAGAAGTTTGGTGGCTATTCGGCGAGTCTCGATGGAAGACTGTAGAGCTTGCTGGGATTGAGCTTGCTTGAGTGTGAGCTTGGTTGATGAGGGAGATGAGGGGTCGATGTGATCATCGACGGTAGTGCTAGATGATGCGGGCTCAGATGCCGATGAGGAAGAGGAAAGAGAAGGCTTGAATCTGGATTTAGGTTTGGATGCTGTCGGGAAGTTTGGAGTCGATGGAACAGCGAGCTCGTCGATAAATCTAGTTCGAGGATCATCTTCGAACGTTGGAATCAGATCGGCAAGCGATGATTTGGTCGAAGTTGATGAAGCTGCATCCTTAGGTCCCGTGGCGGTTGATGGTGAGATGGCAGATGGAAGATCCAGTAGAGTGTACAACCATCGATGAGTTGATGAGGAAGTCGACCGTCCCAAGGCTTGATCGGCTTCTCCTTCAGACAAACCAGGAATGACGAATCTCATCCTCAAGTCTCTACCATTTGCCCTGTTCCCTTCTCGATCCTTACACACACGACTCCTGTCAACTGCTTCCTCGAACACACCTTTCCACCAGTTGCATAAGCCTCCGCCACCGAGAATCTTCTTCCTCTCCTTACCATCCTCTGGATCGCCAGAGTCTGGGAAAAGGTACTGCTTCTGTGAGCGAGCGAATAGATGGATGTCGACGTTTCGAGTAGGTCGAGTCGATGGGTCAAGGTAGAATGAGAGGAAAGATGAAATGAGAGTCTTGGCGTAAGGTCGAGAAGGATTGGGTGAGGGAAGAGAGTAACCAGAAGTGTCGGCTTTGGAGATGTAAACGGTCGTTGTTGAGGTCAAAGGTGAGGTGAAAAGCTGAACTTCGAGTGCAACGATGAGGAGACCTCTTTGTGAAGTCGTTTCAGAGCTCATTAAAGTTGAAGAATCGTTCGCTGAATGTCTAGATGCAGCTTCCCTGTGTGTCGTTCTAGAAGGTAGTTCCGAATCGTTTGGTCGAACGTAGAGTAAGACGAGGATGTCCTGAACGATGGTATGTTTTGGGTGACGAGTTGAATGCGCGAAGAGTGAGCTCGTCCTCCGTGGGACGGATTGAAGGACTTGAACGGTCAGAGGTCGAGGTGGACAGAGATCTTTGAGGGAGGAAACGAGGTGGGGGACGAGCGTGGGAGGCCTTGCGTCAGGCTGGGGAAGAGGAGAGGGTGGCATGGTTGTCAAGATATCCGTTCTGTAAAGTTGAGTTTTGGTCGGAAACTATAAGCTTCATGGTAGACATGGGATCATACCGACCAAGAGTACATACAGAAAGTGATTAATATAACGCGATCAGCGGTGACAAGCATCAAACGTTGGACACAAGATTGAGCAGTTTGTTGACTGGCAGCTGGCTGTGCGATCCGATGAATGGAATGAGTCCAAGGGCTGAGCGAACGAGAGGTCAGGAAGATGTTGGTGTTTGGCAGACACACGAAATCAGTAAATCAGTCGCGTCCCGATTTCTCTCGCCGATAAATCGATGTAAGATCCCTATTCTGAGCAGATGCTTCATCTTGCATTCGCAGCTATCTATTCAGCATCTTTGTTGTCGCTGCTCGACTTGAAATGCAAGGGGAACTTGGTTTAAGTCTGCCTCAAGACTCTAAACGACCACCTCCTCCGCTCTCTTCAATCAATGATCCTACCACCAGGCGACGTTGCGACAGAGGAACAACCTTCTTCATCGCCTCTTCTATCGACAACAGATGATTTGTCGGAAGCGACGCTTCGTAAACGGCACGATCGACAACTGTATTCATGGTACTCATTTGGGCTGGCGGCTGAAGCTTTTGCGGCTGTTGGTGAGTGCACTGTATCTGAGGCTTCTGCACAGGCGACTACAGACTGACGTACGTGTCTCGATGACTTACAGCAATGGTCAGTCGTAGAGCTAGCTTCAGATTCTGGCTCAGGTTTAGCAAAGAGTTGACATCATCGCTGCGGATGACCATCCACCCAGACCGCATTCATCCCTCTCGTACTCGAAGGCTCAGCTAGAGCCGCTGGTTGGCAATCATCCGATCCTTCTCTGCCGTGCAACCTCAACGAGGGGGAGGATCCGGAGATCAATGTCGTTTGCCGGGCTCGCATCGGACCGTTCACCGTGGACACTTCGTCATTCTCGTACGTCTGAGAATTGTCATCTGGCTTCTCAAGCATACAAACCTAACTCCAGATGTGCTAGTCTCTACACTTACTCCTCTTCAGTTCTCCTCCAAGCCCTTCTCATCATCTCCCTCTCACACATGGCCAATACCCCCTCCTTTCGTAAAACACTCCTTGTCATATTCACTTACCTTGGCGTCATCTCCACTATCCTCTTCCCATTCATCTCCATCCCCGGTGTCCTCTCTCTTCTCGCCATCCTCTCCATCGCTTGTTTCGGTGTTGCTTTCGTTTGCTTCAACAGTTACCTTCCCGCTCTCGGTAAGGATGGACAGGCTGTCCGAGCAGCGAAGAGAGCCTGGAAGGATGAGCTCGAACGTGTATCATCACTCGACGATAGAGGTGGAGCTGGAGGGATGGACGAGAGGCCTGGGCTGATGATGCCCGGATTGGAATTCGCCGCTTCGCCTTCTGAGGAAGATTCAGCACCTTTACTCAAAGATCTCACTCTCACGAATCAAGTTCAAGATCTCGCCATTGAAGAACTTCACGACAAGTACAACTCGACAGCTTCACTCTACACGTCTCAAATATCCCTCTACGCCATCGCCATCGCCTACACTGGGGGTTCATTCCTCCTTCTACCATCTTTTGGGATTGTATCGGCCCTCAACGAGAGCTTGTTTAGTCTCAAGATTGTCGTGGCACTCAGTGGAGCTGTGTGGGGGTTGCTTGCCCTGCCAGCAGTGGTCTACCTTGGAGGTTGGGGCGGGAAGAACTCGGTTCGATTGGGATTGAGTGGGTTGGGCTCGAACGTCAAGGAGAGTTGGGCTGGTTTGGCAAGGATGCTCAGACCAAAGGAAGTCAGGAAGCTGAGTATGACCTTTCGGTTCCTCGTGTCCTGGATGTTTATCTCGGATGGTAAGTAACAAGTGACAGCGAGGTATATCGGATTGAGTGATCGTCTCTGCTCTTGACGCACTAATCACTTATTTCTTCAACGCTTGATCTAGCTGCTTCTACCTTCTCTTCCACGGCCGTTATATTCGCCAAAACGACGCTGCATATGCCATCTTCTTCAGTCATCATTGTCGCCTTCCTTGCCCAGGTTACGGGCATCATTGGCGCTTTCACTTGCTCTCCTCTTCAAAATCGATTGGGTTGGAGCAATAAAAGATGTCTGGTGCTTCTTCTTATGGCAATGATCTGTCTCCCTATTTACGGTTGTGTAGGACTGGTTTTGGGTGGAGAGGGAGGCGTGGGAGGATTGAGGACAGCTGGGGAGATGTATGTCGTGGCAGGATTATTTGGTGAGTAGTGAGCGTGTATTGTCTTGGATCATCTAGGAGTCAACGAAGACTCAAGAAGCATCGGCTATGGTCACTCAGGTTTGATATTCGGACCTGTTCAATCATTCAGTCGGACAGGTTGGTAATCTTTCTCTCCCGACCTCCGCGCATCCAAGGGAATCTCTTGGAGCTAACACACTTCAACTCTTCTACCTTTGACTGTACATCAGTCTTTTCCGAGCTGATTCCTCCTGGACAAGAAGCTCGGTATTTCGGCCTTTATGCCGTAACTGACAAGTCCAGTTCATTCTTCGGCGTACGTATCGTGATCTTGTTAATCGAACATGGATACCCATATATATACATTCATCCAAGCCAGAGAGATTGTCGGTGCATCATCGGAACTTACCTCGCCATATTGATACTTTACCAGCCATTCATCGTTGGACTCCTAGCGGATATAACAGGAGAGATTCGATACGGATTCATCTTCCTTCTCATCATGCTATCGTTGCCTCTACCGATGCTCATTTGGGGCCTTGATGTGAACAAAGGGAGGAACGATGCCCTTGCTTACGATGGAGTCAACCAAGGTGGCGAAAGAGATGGGAGAGGAGGAGATTGAGTTCAGTAGGAGGTCTGTCGTTTCTAGACAGGTTTATGGCGATGTTGTGCTAAACTCAGTCACCTTGCAGCTCGTTTGAGTTGACTCTAACTGATCCTCATCCTCATAATATGTATCGTCAAGATTCTGTTCGCTAATGTCACTTGGCGAATATCGATAGAATCTTCAATCCATCGTGATGGTACCAGATCAATCTCTCTCCTTTTAGGCTGGATTCGATTCACGTGAGATTTAATTTTCCCATTGATATCAAGGACGTGCTGAGTCTTCCGAATAATCTTCCGATAGCGGAAAGTCGCACAATCCTCCGAATGCTTGTGAGCCTCGGACGACGGAGCCGACGTGAACGAGGGAGGCGGGAGATCCCCCTCGTTCCCTCGTTCGAGGAGATGATACGTTGAGACGTTGGTTGCTCCTCAGACTTTGGATCTGAGATATAGGCGCGGTTAGTGTCGCAGAATGAGTTTTATAGTTGTTCAAGGAGATGTGAATTTTTTCTCGTTAAACGCCGAAGAAGATGGCGCGAGTCGGACCTATCCGAGCCGATTTCCTGGGGACCCCTTTGATGTCGCCATTGAATCTTCTTTCACCTTTGTCCTGACTTTTGCTCTCTTGACTTCCTCCCATTCCAACCCTCATCCCATATTCACCTTCGTCTCTTCTCCGTTCAGCCATGTCGAGTGCCATCCCAAAATTGCCGATAGCAGAAGATCTTGGTGCTGGTGTCGTCGATGATTTCAACGTTGATGCTCAGACCCCAGAGGTTGAGAGGCAAGAACCGGTCAAAAAATCTTGGTTCAGATCGACTATCTTCCAGGTATGGACAATTTTTGACAACTCGCGACAATCGAGTTGAGATCACTCGCTTGATGTGACCATCTGATGGAGGAGGAAGCCGCCGGTTTGGGCTGACTTGATTTTTATCCATCTCGTCTTTAGATCAACGTCGTAGGTATTTGCTCCTTCCTCAGCCCAGGAATGTGGAACGGAATGAAGTAGGTATTCTTGTTGCCGGTTAACCTTGCGATGCATTTCATGAGATTTCTTCCATCTGACCCCTCATTCGCTTCACTTCAGTGCGACCGGAGCAGGAGGAGCTCAATCGCCCTATCTAGTCAACGCCGGCAACGCGCTCGTCTTCGGACTCATGGTCTTCTTCTGCTTGATCGGCACGACCGTCTCTAACAGGATCGGGTACAAATATACTCTTCTCCTGGGCACGATCGGTTATGTTCCTTACGCGGTCGGATTGTATGAGAACAAGATCGCTGGTATCGACTGGGTCGTTCTCTTTGGAGCTTCATTGTGCGGAATCAGCGCTGGTTTGTTCTGGGCGACCGAAGGGGCCATCGTCCTGGGTTATCCAGAGGCAAGGAAGAGAGGAATGATGCTGGCGATCTGGCTTGGGTACAAGTAAGTCGAAAATGTATCAAGTCAACCCATCTCACAAGAGCATATGCTTAGATCTTGATTTCCCACAGGAACGGAGGTCAAATCATCGCAGGTTGCATCAACCTCGGTCTCAATGCTGCTACGACTACTGTCGGTTCGGTTTCATCATCGACCTGTAAGTCTTGTCTATCAGCTCTTGAGATCCTGAGTTGATTCTTCCAGGCAGATCGCGTCTCATCTTTGTTGTTTTCTACTCGTTCTCCTTGTTTCTGCTTATCAGACCTCGTCTTTATCGCCCTTCAATGCGTTGCCCCTTTCTTTGCGTTGCTTCTTTCCCCTGTTCGTCCAAATCTCGTTGATGCTGATTTCGCACAAAGGCGTGTAGAGCTCATTCATCCTTGTCTCTCTCTGCGTCTCAATATTGCAGCCTGAGAAGGTCCAACGAGAAGATAACACCCCCGTTTCAGCCCCATCCAAACTTGGTTTCTGGCGAGAACTCGAGCAGATTCTCATCGTGCTTCGCCGCCCGGAAGTTCTTCTCTTGTAAGTGTTCATTCCCTAATCCCGTTCCTTGGGCACCCGCTGAATCAATTTGTCGCTTTATCAGGATGCCTCTCGCTTTCCACTCGTCTCTACTCGGCCCTTGGACTTCCACTTATCTTTCTCTCTATTTCTCCGTAAGAGCCAGGTACGCATCTCTCTCCCCGTCCCTTCCGTGTACGAGCACCAGACTGACGATTTCTCTCCTCGCCTCTTTATCGTCAGGGCTCTTGCTTCTCTCCTTGTTGCTCTTCTCGGCATTGCCTGCAACTTCATCCTTGGAATCTACCTGGATTTCGAGAAAATCTCTCTCAAGAATCGAACTCGATACTCTTACATCTTCCTCGCCCTTCTTGGTCTCCTCACTTGGGTCTGGGGCCTCGTCATCCAAGTCGAGTTCACCAACTCTCCTCCGAAGAAGTTCGATTGGGTCGATCCAGGGTTCGCAAGGGCTTACGTCCTTTATCTCATCTGGGTGAGTAAATTCGGTCAAATTCAGGTTATGTTCGAAGCTGATGGTTTTCTTACGATCGCTGTTCATGTTTTAAAAGGCCGTCACGACTGCTCTCCTCCAAAACTACCTCTACTTCGTACGTCATGAGTCTTGCCCAGATATAGTTCGAGGTCCATCAGCTAATCGCGTTCGCTTGGCCTCATAACTTAGTGCATTGGAGGTATCTCTCGTCATCCAACGGACATTGGTCGACTTTCATCCATCCTTCGATCCATTGAATCCGCAGGCTCAGCAGTTGGATACGGTATCACCGCTAAGAAGACACTCCCTCATCTGGTTCCTCTTGGTATCAACGTTGGTTCATTCGGAATCAGCACTTTCGTCGGTTGGTTCTCAATCGCAAAGATTGGTGAGTCTTCGTCTTCTGTTTTGTCTTGTTCCTTCGCCGGGTTAGTTGCTTTGTGAACGAGGCTAATTTTCGCCAAATGTCATGTGATCCCCGTGTCCTCTTCTTCAGGTGTCTCTCTCTCGGGTGGTTATATCATCAAGCCCGAAGCAGACTCGAGTGCCGAACCAGACGAACTCTCGAATCATAGCGACGACAAAAAAGATCTTGATCTCTCCTCGCGATGAAACCATCAAGACCCTTGTTTCCTTGTAAAACTCCTTTGGGCTTTCGGATTATTCTTGCCTAACTTAGACGTGTACACCTATCATTTTAATTTCGTCTCTACTCCATCACAGCGTGCTTTATTCAACTCATGTCCTCTCCGTCTCTGTCTTCTCTCAACGTGCTCAACCTCGATGATGAAATGTCCTTGTTACGATGTATCCTTCTCTTGCTTGTTAGCGTTATACCTCTGCCTCCATATCTCCACTACACCCTTCATCATAATAGAACAAACAAGCAACAGACAAAAAAAACGATATTCCTTCTACAACAAACTGCAGTTCAACACGCTCCTTCTTTTTCCTTTCCCCCCCCCCGCCCCCCCCC